>RJJA01000330.1:0-66332 GCA_003724045.1 Lepidurus arcticus
CTATTCCCTGCGGTGAAACTTTTCCTTAACGAGGCCAAACAGACTTTCAATTCCGCAACCAGCCAATGATGAGAACCTCGCCCAATCATTTCTGTAATTTTACCCCCCTTACACCCTTCTCCCTGACCCCCATCCCATCCCTCTAACCCTGTTTTTTTATCTGTTTTTTTTTATAGTATTATATCTTGCAAAGATTTGACAAATACATAGTTTGGCAACAGGCTTTCAAGCCTACGCCTGCTTTAAATGATAAAAAAAATGGCAATATGTCGCCAATGGGAGCGAATAAACTTGAAAACATTCGAAAAATTGTTCGAAATCTACTTACCCCGGGAATAATGTCAAAAATGATCAACATTGTTACTTTTAATGAACAAAACGTGATAATATGCAAGCTAATTGCATAATACTTAAGTCTGTTTGCTTTTCAATTTGGTAAATGTCGGGTGGGAGTCGAAAACTTTGAATATGGCGAGTGAATAAAGCTTCATTTCATAAAGCTTGAATACAGCTTCATTTGCATAACAGGCGAAGAAAAAAAGGATGTCTCTCCTAAAAAAAATCAAATAACAATTACCAACTGGAGCAGGCCAAAGGTGAAGAAGAATAACCCAGCGGCATCTATTTGAGCGTGTCCAGCCCAAATTTCACAAAATCGTCCGTTTTAGACGTTAGAAAACGCCTACACGACCAAACACGCGTTGAATGAAACTTCACACTGGAAACACGCATACACTCCACAGATGAAGCTAAATTAATGCTTATAAATTAACAGGACTGTTGTTCGTAACTACAAACAGTAAGTTACGCAAATTCAGCTAAAAACACAAATATTATATAAGTTTTGCATAACAATAGTTTATGTCGGAACATGTAGCTTCTTCGGCTGTGCGAGCGCGACTGAACCCAACACCACCCACACGTTTTATTATTGAAATTAGCACCATCTAGGGAACAAACACTTGACAGCCCTTCACTCCGCATGCTTTTCTTGTTTATTTATTACTATTATTTATTTCCTTTTAATTTTTGTTTCTCTCCTCTATTTTTTTTTATTTACTTTAGTTTCCTTGTATTATTAGCTGGGCAAGTCCCCTAATTGGGACCTTCTATTTTTCTTTCCGTCATGTGTTATTTATTTGTTCGCTTCATCTATTTTTTCCCTCTATTATTGTTTTTTCGTTTTAGCTAGTGTTTTTAGTTATTTATAAGTATTTAGTTTCCCTGTATTACTACAGGATACGTGTCTAATAGTGTACTTTCTCATTTTCTTTTTAAAACCTGGTTCGTAGGAGTTTACAGGTTTGTTGGTGTTTTTTAATTTTCAAAAGCAATGTTCTTCAACCCAACATATTCTCAGACAGGATCCTTTCCTTGTATTCATCCTGTTCGTACACACAGGATTTAGGACAACTATGGTTGCGTTTCCACTTCCTAAACTAAACCTGGTGTTGTGCTGACTGAACACAGGGCGACTCAGCACGCGTTTCAATTGATTATTAGCTCGTGTTCAGAATTTAGTAATCGTGTTCAGATTGATACCGAATTCCGTGCTTTCCGAATTCCATGGGAAAGATTAAGGAACACTATTTAAAAGTTTGAGCTACGATTACTTTTGCCGTTCTCAGCCACCACAGTGCAAAATATGTAAGTAATTAGTCAAAGCAAGACAGTATAGGAAGTAATGGGCCTATGCAGAGTAAAATAGTAATTACGTTCTAGAATTTTTATTATCTTTTAACTTGTGCTGGAAATACAATGGTCAGGCAATTGTATGGAACGTTTGTTTACAATTCACGTAACTCCCTCTTAACGCGTGTCGTCACAACATCTCAACACGAAACAGCGAGGCTCAACACAGAACGAAAATGGGGTTGAGAGAGCGAGTTTTCAACACGGTCTCCTGCACGTGTTCGCCTAGTGGATACGGTCGTGTTTGTCAACCCGTGCTGGTTTTGCCCTCCAACACGTGTTCAAATGGTAGATGGAAACACAGCCTATATCTCGTGTGGTAGGTTTGAGAGACTTGGCACACGGCTCTGGTGTGCTTTTACACGTTTCCAGCAGTTGAGTTAAGTGAGGTTAAGTTAGGTTAGGTTAGATTAATTAGGTTAGATTAATTAGGTTAGGTTAAGTTAGTTTAGGTTAATTTAACTTAACTTAAACTAACTTAACCTAACCAAACATGCGAAGCCACAGGATTCCCTTGCACTCCATCCTGTTCGTACGCACAGGATTTCTATCAGAGAATGTGCTGCTTCAACCTCAACTGTTTCACTGCAGCCATCTATTGACAAGATGTTACCGTTCCTGTTCACGCCTTCGGACATCCACTTGCCCAGCTTATTGTTATTCGACAGTTAGACCTGTCGTCTTGTATGCAAGTCTTTTTTATTTGAAATCCTTGTAACTTTTAGTCTTTTAAAAGCTTAAAAATGGCCTTAAGGCCGTGTGGGTCAGTACTTCTAAGATTTCCAAGTAATACAACACACAATCAAAACCTAAGCTTAAGGGGCAAAATGATACAAAATATCTATTACCGTTATGCTTTTACAGGTCGAACAAATCAATTTATCACTTCATCAAGCAGGACTGGTTGTCAAATAGAGAGATACGGCTTGTCGTTGACTACTTGTTGCAGGTCTCCTCTTGCTAGGAGAACGTACAGTAACAAGCACTCAAGTTACGCTAATTTAAATAAATCCCAAATAGGTTTAGCTGGGATTTTGTTACTGGTAATTAAATCACTTATGTTAATCGTGATTTCTCATTTATTCCTTTTTTTTATTTAGTCTGTACCTGTGGGTACGTTTTGCCTCGGTACATGGCAAGTTTATCGGAGACAGTGGAAGCTAGATCTCATAAATTTACTCCAAAGCAAGACCAAAAGTGAACCTGTTCCCCTTCCTGATAAGTTCAGTTCACTTAACGCAGTTTTAATGAAACAATCTAACAAATTATCTTGTCTAGTACAGTTCAGAGCTGCTGGATCAGATGGAGTATCAGCCTGTGCACGTCCGAGGCACATTTGATCACAGCAAAGAGCTTCTGATTGGTCCACGTTCATTGATTGTGGACGGCGATGCTGATTCAGCTGGCGGAGGGCTCATTTCCAGCGGCGGGCAGAGCGGTAGCATCGTAGTAACGCCGTTCAAGCTCTCCGACAGAAAGTAAAGGCTGTTAAATATAATTTTTCCGTTTGTTTAACTCAACCTTCTTTAATGTTCACAGTTTAACCATTCTGGTTAATCGTGGTTGGGTTTCTCGCAACAAAACGGATCCTTCTACACGTCCAGGAGGCCAAATTCAAGGGGAAACCGAGTTAGTAGGCGTCGTTCGTCTCTCCGAAAAACGCCCTCCATTTATGCCAGCTAACCAACCACTTCAGAAGATATTTTACACCAGGTTTGTTCTTTTCATACTCCAAAACCCTCGAAGGAAGCCTCGAATCCTTGATGCAATTGATTTTTTAGGGATCTGGAATCCATGGGCCAAATTTTAGGAGCTGCGCCCATTATGGTAGAAGCTGTAGCCAGTTCGACTGTTCCAGGAGGTCCCGTAGGTGGCCAAACTCGAATTACGTTGCGAAACGAGCACATATCTTACATATTTACATGGTAAATTAATCCCAAACCGTATTTTGGACTACAATTTCATTTCCGCTCTTTGTAGGTACACTTTGTCCTTAGCGACGTCCTACATGTGGTACCGAAGGTTTGTTAGAGGTTTACCTATCATATAAAAACCAAAGTTGTATAGTTTTAGTAAAAACGCAAGTCTCGCAATACATTTTGCCCCAAAGTGAAAGAACGTTCTTGCTTTCCAAACCAGTTTCCTTTGAAGATATTGACGCCCATCAGTTTCGTTTCGCTTTTTTCCTCTTACCTTGAAATAAAAGAAACCGGTTTTTCTTTCTCTCTCGATGGTTATAGTTGCACGATCGGTATTTGCCTTGCTGGTCAAAATGATCCCTTGGGTTAGCATACAATCGAAGTATAGACTTTTTGCTTCAGTATTCGTAGTTTTGTTAATCGTATTGTGGATTTTAACACTTCAATTGCCCAGTATAGATTATGGAATGGATCAGAAGAATCACACGGCGTTTATTGAAACCCGTCAAGAAGTTGCCAAAGGTCATAAAACTATCCTAGTCTGGGACCAGGATGTTTACAAGTACATCCAAGCTTTGGTGGGTGAAGGTTCAAAATTTTTTCGAGACTATTGTGAAGTTAAGACATGCCATATTACTGCAAACCGTCGTGTGATTGCTGAAGATGAGTTTAGTGCAATTATTTTATATTGGCCACCACGAGGCTCGCCTCCGGCGCGAAGGAAACCTCATCAAGCATATATAATGTTTACTGGAGAACCAAATGATTTTAATTTAGAAGACAAATCGAATTGGAACGAATTTTATAATTACACGATGACCTTTCGAGGGGATTCGGATTTCTTCAGACCGTTTGGGTACGTGAAAGCGTTACAAACAGCTCCCAAGACTCCAGAAAAAATACAAAAGCTAATAACCCAACAGAGAATGGAAGGACAAGTTAACTACGCAAAGGGGAAGACAAAATTGGTGGCGTGGTTTGTGTCAAATTGTGAAACACACAGCCGGCGAGAGTTTCTAGTACACAACCTGCAAATGTACGTGCCAGTAGATGTTTATGGTGTTTGCGGAAACTTGAGTTGCCCCGTGGAAGATTTTGAGTGTTATAAGATGGTGGAGCGGAGTTACAAGTTTTATTTTTCCTTTGAAAACGCATTTTGCAGGAATTATACCACGGAGAAATTCTTTAACATTTTGGCGTATAACGTCGTACCCGTGGTTTACGGCGGCGCCGATTATGCGAAACTAGCACCGCCACATTCGTACATTGATGCTACACAAATGACGGTTAAAGAATTGGCAACATTACTGAAAGAACTAGACCAAGATGATGCTAAATATAATGAGTTCTTTTGGTGGAAGAAACATTATAAAGTAGTGTACAAGAGAAAGAGCCTGGATATACAAATGATGTGTGATTTATGCGAGAAATTGCACGTGCAAGAAGTTCAAAAAGTACGTCAAGTTTATAAAGATTTTGTTGGATGGTGGGGCGAGCAAAATCACTGCCATCAGTACACGAATGTCAAACTCCCCATTAAGGAGTTTAGTTTTTGGAATGTAAAATATCCCAGACCTGTAAAAATGCTTGTGTAGCCCGGATGAATAAATTATCTTAAAACGACAAAAATTTAATAGATTGTATAATTAATAAATATGTGCAATATGCAGATTTATAATAAATGCAATAAATAAATATTGCATAAATTAGGTAAGCCAAATAAATACAGATAAAACAAAACAAAGGAATTGTCCTTTTCGGTAAGCCTAAGTACTGGGAATGTATTTCATATATATTTAATGTAAATCGGCATGTATTACAATACTTTCAAAGCGATGAAAACTGGCTACGTGAATTCCGACTGACTTCCATTTTATACAAAAAATCAAATTTCTGTATGGAAAGTAGGTCGCTCAATATCCAGATACCGGAAAACTGCAGGCGCAAAGAACATGACTGTCACCCCAAGCGATCCATACGTCAAAAACTTGGATCCCAACTTCACAAACAGTTCGGCTGACTGCCCTGAATCTTCACCTTTGTTGACAAAGGATCTGTATCTCACCAATACTTGCATGGTAGCATAAGACACGGTTTTCATCACTGCCCTTGTCGCGACTATCATAATAAGGCCAATAATGGTTCTCAACAAACTTAAACCCAACATGTCATAAGAAGGCCACAGAATTGAATACGGTGGAGGCACAGGTGGGCCCCTGATTGATCCCAATTGGAAACTCAGCCACGATCCTAAATGCAACCCAACCGCTGAGCCCAAAATTACCGCAGTATCCTCCCTGCAATTTAGCAACAAATAATCAGTAAATTTGTAAAAAATATTCGTTCAATGTCTAACCTCGCGGAGCTAAATTTCGAGCCAGGATAAATAACGAGCAAAGTTACGCCAGTTGTAATGAAAACACCGGGAGAAGATGGGTGTGACAATAGAAAACTGTCTAGCCAATGAGCGAAGGGAATGAGAATAGGCAGTAATAACCCTGCAAGGATCAAACCGGCAATAACATCCTACATAAAAATAAAAACAATAGTACCGAATATAATATAACAGCACAAACTAAAAATAATGGTTAATATGGGAATAGATCAAATAGAAAATCGAATCAAACCAAAATGATAGAATTAAAATAAATAAAAAAAAAAAATATTATCCAAATCTCAATGCAAGTCAGAACCACAAAAAAATACAAATCGATTTAACTATCAAAAGTCAAATTAAATTCTCTAACAAAGCTTACCAATACTGAATGCATCCCAAGGTACAATCGACTCAAAGAAACCAAAATACACCACGTAATTGCTATTGCCACTCCAAAGAAAACGGGATACTACAAAATTCGAAAAAATATAAAAAACAAAATAAATATTGTACACTTTAAAGAGAAAAAAAATTTACTTCGTAACGATGCATGGTATACAAAATGACAGAGAAAGGCACGGTAGCACTGACTAGGGCGTGTGTCGAAGGCATTCCGTATTCCAAAGCCCATTTCGAATCCATCCGAACTACCGGAGGACATCGAGGTCTTGGCCAGCAGATCACATCCTTCAACCCTTGACCTTTAAAAAAAAAGATTTAGAACTCAGCACAGGAAGTTATTGGGTTAGGTTTTATCTAGTTCCGTACGAGAGAGAAAGAGCTGATAACGCTAATCGAAGCTGATAACTACAGGAAAAGAGATAAAAGAGGAAAATTTCCAGGATGAATCATATACTCATACCTATGTACATAGATAACGCCCAGACCGTGACTATTCTTCTGCCTACAGCTCCATCAATGTTCCAAAACCAACAAGGAAACATGGATGCGTAGAAAATCTCATCACCCAATGCAGTTCCAAGGCAGAAAAGGTAGTACCAGTACCAATTATGGACTTTATAGCTTTTCGGGTCATGGTCTGACTCCGATGAAGAGCTTTCATCGTCTGGAATGGGCGATAAACTTCCATTTTCTGGAAATAAATAAAAAATAAAGCAAAAAGAAACTCAAATTTAATCTAAAATATCTACTATTAGTCACAATTACAATTAATGACGAAATCTAATTACCTGAATTAAGTGACGCAGGCTTCGGTGACTGGAGAGTAGGCTTTCCATTGGGTATTAAATTAATTTGAGCCTTACTGGGCGTGTTTATTCCGGAATTGGGAAAGGTCGAGGAGAATTTAACATTCTGACGATTGAGATTCCCCTGAGTTTCTGGTAAGGGTTCTATTCCAAATTTCTGCTGAAACTGTGCCACTAAACCAGGGCCATTAAGGTAGTTAATAAGCACATTCAATCTATGAATTGAACTCATTATTTTTAGATTAAGACTGACGCTCTGACAACCACACACGGCACCATTTGTATTCACAACCGAAATAACAACACAGGCTTTCTGTGTCAGCTTTGCTAGCAAACGTACAAATGGACCTGGAGGCGTGACTTACGAAAAACATAACGTCAAGTCGCATAGAGGCGAGACGTAAAGCGACTACGTAAAGGCCATTACTTAGAAAATTTCAAGGACTTGATGGCACAAATAAATAACCGCAAAGAGAAAGCAAGAAGGAAAGCTTCAAGCAATTAAATTTCAAAACTCTTGAACAAGGACAAATTTAAGGGTGTGAACAAGGAAGACAGCCGAGTAGTTCAACAACAGTAAGGAACATATTGACTTATTAAAACAACTATAAAGTGCGAAACTTCTATAAGGAAAGCAAACCTAGATGATAATGCGAAATGCGGACACGAATACGAACTCGAAGGTCGTGCATTTTTTAGCGGAATCGTAGTATTGTCTACCACAACGAGTACCAGTTACCCTTCTAAGAACCTCAGCAACGATACCACTTTAACCAACTAAATACTCTTCGGCGCCACTCTTGCTCTTGATGGTGATATCAGCACATATTGCATTCCTCATGAGCTGCCAGTGTACTTTGCTAAAGAAGAAGATAAATGGTAGACCAAACAATTAAACTGACTTAATGTAGTTAACCCCTGCTGTGACCTATATAGCTTAATTAAGTAATACAAGCGTCCGAAGTATTTGCAATAGTTTGTTGGATTTGTTGAATTAGTATACAACATTATAAGTTGGTAGAAGATTGTCAACAATATCGCCCTAGTCGAAGTGGAGGCGTGTCTTCAAGATATCACGCTAAAACCTCGTTTGGATTTACTTTGCTTTACCGACGATGTAATAATATTTCATACATGACCAAGTCCATTGGATATGTTTGCCAAACCGAGCCAGGTGGTTACGTGTACTGAGCAAGGGTTTAGTAAGAAAATAGAGAAATAATAAAAGTCACAAGGACAACTGAAAGCAAACTGATGAGAATCCAATGACTAGAAAGTGTGGTGCTTTAAACAACGGAAAAAACTTAGCCCGACGTTATTATGGTTTCTTGTTGGGTGAGAACTTCTTGAGCAAATACGCAAATTCCACTCGGCAATATAGACTTGAATAAGATGACTATACGCAAAATTGCAAAGAGATCCGTACAAATACCGTGCGAAATATTGCGAGTCCACAATTACAAGTTGACTACCTTTGACTCTACGATACTGCTCCGCATATATCTAAAAAACCAAACAGATGACTCCGGAATGGAATAGGTTAGACGCGCGATTAAAACTATAGTTTCCTTACTGAAAGGTTGAATTACCTTTGCATATTTAACCTTAACGTGGAACAGAGAACTCTTCAAATACCTTTTAGTACGCCATAAAGTACGTCTTAAAGAAACAATAACTTGGCATCTAGAAGTACTATCTACCTAACTTTAATAATAACCGAGATGTTAAAGCAAATGTCTATCTAAAAGGCACTAGACGACGATATATCCAAGGTGGAAATCTCATTGGGAAAACAGACCGTTCTCGAAATGGCCATAAGAGGAACTGTTGTAAAAACTATATGCTTATATATGGCACATAATCTTTTACTCAATTTGTAACGGAAATCGGAAATTTTAACATCAGAAAGGCAATGACTTATTCATTACATGAGCACGAGTTTATTTAAAATTGTATATATAATCCAGAAGTCTATCGTTTATTTAATGTGTGTTACAAATTTTAGAATGCTTTTACATTATATAATATAGTATATACTATAGTATAGTATACTTTTACATTAGGTACTACTGTAAATAATTTTTTTTTAAGTATATACTTTGTATGCCATACGGCACTTCAAACATGTAACGCTGATGAATATATAGGCGTTGTAAGCTTAGGTTTCAGGGCAGTGGTTTTAGCGTGTTATCCTTAAATTAGGCATACATCAGGCGGCGTAGGCGTTAGCGAAAGAATCCTAAAATAAAGAAACTGAAAAGCTACATAGGGATAGTTTCAGGCAACTAAATTACCAAAAATAAATGGTTAGAAGTCGTAGTACAAAGTAATAGAAATAGCATAGCCTTATGTAAATAAGAATATTTGTCCTTGGACATAAATATTGTCACGTCACTTTCTTGCATGCGGTTGTTTTTAGCACCGGACGTGAGTTCGGGACCCTTGGTAGAATCAGTGAGTTACGCCAACAAGGGGGTTACATTGTACGTGCGTATTCACCGAGCCAATTGCTCTCTCCAGTCTCTCGATTTCAACTCCTCTACTCTAGATCTGTGCATCTACTTTTAACACCGATTTCGTATTGGCTCATCTATGGTGAAACCCACACCCTTTTTCTTAATTGTCCCGTGGACGCAAATCGCTTGGCGGGTGGCATAACCCAGATGGCCTAACCCTATCCTAAAGCTACAAAGCATAGGACATGGTTATAAACCAATCAACAGTTTCTAGCCTAAATTGTACTGCCAAAGCACATCTCTTTGACAGTTTATGGGACATGTCTAAAACTGGCGCGACAATATTAACACAGGGACGAAGTCTGGTAGAAACGCACGGAAAGGGACATTAGCATTAGATGTCGATTTTTGTCAAGAATGAAATGTTTGATGAAAGAAAAAGGAATGTTTGTCGAAGGTGGAACTAACTGCGCTATTATAGTATCAACTCATGTGGAGGAGTGTCTCTCCGAACAGCAGGCAATAGTATAGAAATTTCTATAAGGAAAACAATAAACCTAGATGACAATGCAGAATGCAGAAATGTCAGTTTTCCGGAACACCAGGAAAATAACCCTCAGGAAAAATAAACTGTCTGTCGGGGAGAGCCGTTAGTATATAAAGAAGGCACAAAGTATCATTAAGACCGCACTTAGTATCAAAATGAAGACCCTTGTGCTTATTCTTGTGCTCTGTGTTAGTCAGTGTCTCTGTGGTAGAAGGTCATTTCTGTCATACACCTTAGCTTCGCACAATAATGGCGCCACTTTGCTCTTCCAAGCGATTGGATTGGGAAATACTCTGCAACGAAACACTGACAACCCAATCTTACATTTCGAAGAATTCGCACCCTCAGCTACTTTAAATTCAAACAATTCATCGGTTTCGAGACAAGATGCATCGGTTTCACGCCGACCGTGCAAAACCCAAGTCACCGTTAGAGGGCCACAGGGGAGATTCTTTCTTCCCAGCACCAGTCTTATAACTTCGTACACCTTTATGAATTCCGTTTTTAATCTCGCCACCACGAAATATTGCTACACTTGGGATGGCGCTGCAGGTGCCACCAAGCCGCCTTTTTGCCGCCGTAAACGTTCCCTGGAAGAAGTCAACAGGTTGTACCCCACCGACGTCCTCGGGTAACATATTACTTACTAGAACTAGCATATGAGATCACTGCTGGTCTACAATTTCAAGTCTTCTTCTTTATCTATAGCAAATTCGTAAGCCTTGTAAATTCTGAATATGCATACTATTAGATACTAAATATACATTTCCAATAATTTGGGAATAACTATTGTTAGGTTGGAAACGACAGCCGTTCCTCATTTTGTTACAGCCGAAGACGAAGTGATTCCTGATACAGAATCCTTCAGCTCCCTGCAATCATCTTTGACCGATGACTTGCAAACAGATTGTGAACCAACTCCTGACAAAGCGTCCGAAACCGAATACGAACTCGAAGGTCGTGCATTTTTTAGCGGAATCACAGTATTGTCTACCACAACGAGTACAGTTACCCTTCTAAGAACCTCAGTAACGGCCACTTTAACCAACCAAATATTCTTCGGTGCCAAACTTGGTAAAATCACCACATATTGCATTCCCCATGAGTACTCTGCCAGTGTACTTTGCTCATAAAGAAGATAAATGGTAGACCAAGCAATTAAACTGACTTAATGTAGTTAACCCCTGCTGTGACCTTGCTTAATTAAGTAATACAAGCGTCCGCAGTATTTGCAATAGTTTATTGGATTTGTTGAATTAGTATACAATTTATTATGCAACGGAAGATGGGGGAAGATCGGCAACAATATCGCTCATAGTCGAATTGGAAACGTGGCTTCAGGATATCACGCTAAAACCTCGTTTGGTAGAAAAAAGCTGTGAATGCAATTTTCTATGACAATTCAACGCAGTTAACCCATAACAAACTCAGTTACGTACTTCTTCAGGGTATGACAGGTGTTTATGTGCACTTAGCTTAGGGTATCATAAGAAATTAAAAGAAATAACAGCCGTAAAGACAAATGAAATCAAAGCGATGACAAGTCAAACGATTAAACTGCAAGATTTCTTGCCTCATCAATTGGCAAAAAACAACTTTTTCTTACGCCAAAGAAAGCACATGTTGACTGAAAGCTCACGTATACCATTACGTAAATCCCCACCCCCATAATCTAAATTGACCAAGATGACTACGTAAAATTACAAAAATCGGTATATATAGCGAGCAAAATAACCAGGGTTGACATTAGCCTCAAAATGAAGACCCTGTGCCTTACAATAGTGCTCTATATAACCCAATGTCTGTGCATTCCACAATCTTTGCTGTCTTACACGTTAGCAGGGCACAGTGGCGCCACTTTGCTTTTCAAACCCATCGAAACGCAAGAATCACAACCAAAACTTGAAAGCCGAATGCTAAGTTTGGACGAAATCAAACCTTCATCGGATACTTCGGCTCAAACCAATTCATCAATGTCAAGCCAAGAATCACCCATCTCTCGGCGTCCCTGCTCCCTAACCGCCGTTAGGGGTCCACAAGGAAGATTTTTTGTTGGCAGTAGTAGCACCGTGACCCTGTACTCGTTTACTACCTCAACTTTCAAATACGCTTCCGTGGCGTACTGCTACACTTGGTCTGGCCTAGTTAAGCCTAATTTCTGTCGCCGCAGGCGCTCTTTGGAAGAAGTGAAGCAATTGTACCCTACCGCAGTATATCAACAAGGGTAAACTTACTACTTATTATTTTTTGAATGCTTAGAATTCCTTAAACTAAATTACCAATCAGGTTTGAATATTTTAAAACTAATAGAGAATCAAATTAATAATCAAGGTTGGAGAATCGTAGAATCAATAAAAAACAAAACAAATCGTTTCATTTTTAACGATCAAAGAATTAATATTAACAAAATAAATATATCACTGATTGGAAAATTTAACCACTTCATACGAAACAAAGCTTTCATTCTTGTGTTGTAATGAATATTTTTCATATTGAAGCTGGGAAACTACAGCTGTTCCTGAATGGATACTTAATCCCGAACCACTCGACTCGCTGCAGTCTTCCCTAACCGATTACTTGGACACGGATTGCGATCCGATCAACAGTGAAAATCCTGAACCCCAGTCAGAGCTCAGTAGAGGTCGGGCTCTCATCAAAGGAATCAAAGGTTTTGTGTTACTTTACACCACATCGACTACGGTTGTCGTCTTTACCACTTCAGTGACGGCTACCTTGACCAGCCGAGTCCTCTTCGCCTCAGCTTCTGGTGTCATTTCCACGTACTGCATTCCCCAGGAGTTTTCTTCCACAGCAGTCTGCGCTTGAAAGACCAGAAAAAGTTAAGCAAAAACGTGTTTTCTTCAATAAAGTAGAAGTTTCTTTGTCACGTTATTTTATGCTCGATTGTTATGCACTGTTTCTGTAAGGCAGTGTATTTGATAGTATACTGTATTGTCTTGATCGACACGTTTTAACGAATACAAGAAAAATCCAAAGCATGTGGACAGTTTTGAGAATACTAGCCACCGCAGTAGATGGCGTTGACCGTCAATGAAGGGTGAACAATGAATTTAAATAAAACTTGACCGGTTCTAAACCGTTTGCACAACACATGCAAAACTAGAAACCTGCAAAAACATGAATTATGAATGTAATTTGAATGCAGTACATAGTTTTGAAATACTTTGAATGATTCCAATACATTTGTATTTACATTTTGCCAAAAAAATGCCCCAAAACCTGCTTTCCTATAGAAGTAATAACCTAAAAATAGATTTTTGTTTGCAAAAATTGGAAATAAAGTCTTGGTGTAATACACAATGTTAATACAACCAACTGATTTCAGCCAGCTCTTTGCATTGTAACACATTTATGGCTATACAAAAGGGCACTCAACCTCCTCAGTGAGACACAAAAGGAAAGAAAAAGCCTTCCAGACACGTACACACACATGTAGAAAACTCCGGAAAAGTTTTTATCTTTTCAATTTTCAGGACTTCATTTGCATTTTTTTCCTTCGGTTTTCGGTGGGTTGCGTGATACCTTGCTCGTGACCCTGACTTTCGGAGTCTTTCGTTACCAGTGAAGATCATCTTTTTAAAATTTCAGACAGTGATGGACGAGCGCAAGATGGCTTAGGTAAACCGAGCCCTTCCTTGCCCCATCGAGACACCATACAAAAAGAAAAGAAAAAAAGCTAAAAAAACCGTAAGCACAATGACCTGCAGAGCAAATAAAAGTCCCCGTAAAATTAGAAAGATATGTGGTTAAGCGTGTTTAAACCTAGTCCATTTAACGCTCCAAAAACTGGAAAAACGGGTTAGCCCCGCCTGGAATCAATTATTATATATTTAAAGCGACCTACGCAATGAAAATGGGCATCATAAACAATGTTAAGGACACAATTTATGCAAATATCTCTTTAAAGTCTAAACCATTTTCTTTCAAGCTCAAACTTGGGGACTGAAGGACTTTCTTTGCACAGATTTATTGAGAGACTTTTTTTTAAGTGCATGGTTCCTCTTGTTGCATTTCCATAAGTACCGACTGAAGCATTACAAGGCTAAAAATGCATTTCAGGTTCAGGTTCGTTGTTCGGTTTCCGCTGGGGGCGACAAGGCGATGAGAAAGATGAGCTGACTTTTTTTTTTTTTTTTTTTTTTTTAAGTAATAAGATACGATGATGTAGAAGGCAATGGGCCGTGTGGTTTCGACCTCGGGCAGTTAGTTTCCTATTCCTATTCTCTTGTTCTAATGTCACCACGTCTCTTGATCATGTTATGTTTTCGTTTTTCTGGGATTATAACCATCGCAAGATTAGGTCGGTGGAACACAGGGTGGGTGAAGCTAATTTAACCCCCACACCCCCCTCCTCAGGTGTTTCGTAAGTCTGATAGGCATCTTACCTTCTAAATTTTAGGCTCGTTCGGAGTATAAATAGCGGTCAAAATACGGATGTCAGCATTATGCTGGATCAGAGCAGCTTCAGTACAA
The DNA here is from genome assembly GCA_003724045.1 of Lepidurus arcticus. NCBI lineage: Eukaryota > Metazoa > Arthropoda > Branchiopoda > Notostraca > Triopsidae > Lepidurus > Lepidurus arcticus. The sequence continues at coordinate 14,694 of RJJA01000330.1, forward strand.
TACGTTCGAAACCATCAAAAGTTATTCCCCCCAAAATATTACGTTCATCATGTTCAAGCAAGTGATCATCTTCGTGAGCCTCGTGGCCGTAGTTTTGTCATCCGAACCCGAGCCGGCCAACCGTTTCTTGGCATTCGCCAATACCAAGACTGTCTCTTCCGTCATTTTGGTTACTACCACCTTGCGTACGACTGTGGCCAAGTAAATAGCATACAATGATTTTTAGAAATACCTAAAATACAAATTTCAAACATAATTTATTAAAGAAAATTAAGATAACGGTTATTTTTATAAGAAAAGACATTTTTTTAAGTTAGTGTAACCAGTTTGGTAGAAGTTAGGCCATTTTATAGAACTTTATACCTTGTTTTTGTTGTTATTATAGTTTTTATGACATTGAGGGTTAATTTGATTTAATTCTTGAATTCTTTTTCCTCCAAACCCCTAGGACCTGCTATTCCAGCCTCAACGCTCTTTCTCAATGTCGTCGCCGTCGTGGTATTGAGGAACAACCTGAAATCATTGTAAATGGAGATTCAAAGCTTGAAGATATCCTTGCTTCTAAACCCGTCGAGTAAGGCTTAAAAATTTATTTGCTCAAAATCATGAAACAGTTATTGTTGCATCCTCCTGGACGCTGTGTTCTTCATTGTTTCAAAGTTAAAATGTTGCACTGTTTCATAGACCATAGTTTTCTTTCTACAACATTATTTTTTCAAATGATCAAATGCAGGTAGTTTTTCTGATTTGTTCATTTTTATTCAATCGTAATAGAGTTGAAACCACCGCTGCTCCAGTTCTCGAAGTGTTCGAAGCACCAGAAGCTTCAGCTGACCTCCAAGCCTCGTCCGAAGTTGAAATTTCCGGATTGGACAACTGCTTGGGTCGATCTGCTTTTGGAATTACCATCTATTACACCGTAAGTGTTTTTCTTCTAAATTTGCATTGCTTAATAAAAAGAGAAAAAATGATACACCAAGCTTACAGTGCTGTACGAAAATTTAGAGCAAAATCTTTAATTTCCATTGATTTAATTAATTTATCTTTAATTTCCATTGATTTAATTAATTTATCTTTAATTTCCATTGATTTTGTACATCCTCAGACTACCACCAGCATCATCCTTACTAGCTACACGACCGTCCAATCAGGCACTTCCTCTTTCACTGTTGACGTATGCACCCCTGCCAATTTCCCTTACTCGTTGTGCTAAATCAGTGGAATGCCACCGAAACAACTCCAATCCGGTTATTCTTTTTCTTTTAACCAAACCTTCGTAACTTATTTGCCAGCGAATCTGGTTTCCTGTTATCCTTTTTCTTGTACCTTAGTACCGTTATACGTTATTTTGTTCCAATACAATGCGCGTTTTACCACGTAAGAATATCTCCGTTTTTCTAAGACAAAACAAGTTGCTCAAGTTATTTCCGTAATAACCTTGAGAGTTAGAACTACAAACCTTACCATCATTGATTTGTAATCCTTGAATCTATGAAATTTTTTTAACTTAAACAAATTATGTTAGAGAAAAGTAGAGGTTTGTATGATTTTAAAATATTGTATTTTTTTAAGTGGGACACGTTCGAATAAATACATACCCGGAAACTAATGAGGGGTCGGATGCACCGAAAGGTTTGTTCTAGTACTGATTTAGGACCAGTTCTGTTTAAACAGGCTTGGACCTTGACCATGGTTAGGTATTACAGTATAGGCAGAGGTAAAAGGTCTAAGACCTCATTATAGGGACAGAAGAGGCTTCTAAGGATCGAAGAAAAAGTTGGGAAAAAAAAATCGCATAAAAGTTCTCTCATGAATATTCTCAGGACATAACTATAAACCACAGGGTGTCCATATAAGGTCCCGCAAGAACATTTCTTTTTCCTATCTGTCATTGTGTAAAGGTTTGCGCATTACACAGCGAAACTCGCGGAGAGTTCAATGCACGTATGTTATAAAATCTTGCCTCAATGGATTTCAATAAAAAAGATTGGAATCACTCGCTAATTTCTTGTTTGCTAATATCTATTATAGGAACATTGTAACTATATACACTGCACATGAAGTATGTGTTGAGAATAAGCTTTCGAAGTAATGTGAAGCATGGTTGAATTACAATAAGAAACTATTAATTAAATCCTTGCATACTTAAATTTTCTTTATTTTGCTGTATTATAGTAAAACTAATTTAGCAAGTTGGTATTATATTTCTAAACTTTAGTAGTTCTTAGTTTAGTACTAAATAGTGTACTTGACTAAGGAAGTTTGTCTTCTTACGCTTGGATGATTACAATTGGAATACAAATTTATTCAATTGGTGAATTAATACTAAAGCAGCTAAGTATATTTATTTTTTTCCATCAATTTGGTCTTGTAGCGTGGACAGCCCAAATATCGTGAGCTGGTTGGGAAACGTTACGATATCACTCTGATGATTTGTAATAAAAAAACACGACTATATTTCGTTAATCGTGTGTACAAAAGCAAAGAAATTTTGAGGGGTTACGAAAATCGACTAACCGTTGTCGAGAACGGAACGTGAGTGCCTACGTTAGCGAGAACATGTAATCGGGTAACAATGAATTTTGCAACAGTGAAATCCACCTTCCGTATCTAGTACGGAACACAGCGTATATAGCTTCGTGAAACGTTAGATTCAACTTCAATCCTGTTACTATCTGTAATAGATGAACTAAAGCAAAATATCCACTCTCTTTTCGAAGCTCTGGTTCCGTTTCTTTTCCCTGCAATGCAACTACCGTAAGACGTTGCCACGCCAGACTAGGATCAACAGGTAGATGAGAGACTTTTCTTAGGTTGTTAACCGAGCCGTTATAGCACAAGCACCTTATTTCACGACGAATCGACTTTTTGAACAAAATGTAGTAAAAAGGGGAGGGGAAGGGTTGGGAGAGAAGAAGACAAGAAGCAAGACAGGATGGTGTCCTTTGGCTGGAGTTTCGGAGGCAATCTATTACACCAATCCTCTCAAGGTGACTGGAATCACGCCATAGGCTCCCCTAACCGACTATAAATACGCTGAGGCCTAGGATAGGGTCACCTCACATCCTCTTGAGACTTCAGTGAGAGCAGTTGCAAACGCCGTGGAAGTTCCAAAACACATATACAAGATGTATAAATCTGTGCTTCTTTTCGTCGCCGTTTTCGTGGTTTCCGCTTCAGCTCTTGAAGGAGCCAACCGATTCTTAGCCGCCACCAAGACCGCTACTTCTGTAGTTCTCAGCACTACCACCGTCCCTAGTACCGTAGCCAGGTAATTCTTTAAATATTTTGATTTCAAACAAATGTCTTCAATAATTCCTTGTGCGAATCAGGACTTGCTATATCGAGTCTGCTGTTTCGCTCCCTCAATGTCGTCGTCGTCGTGCTCTGGAAGAACAGGCCGAAATCGTCCTTGGCAATGGTGAAGAGGTTGATTTGGCTGCCTTGCAACCCTCGGGACGTGTACAGTAAGTTAAATTTTGTCTAAAATATTTTTTACTTTACATTTAAAAAACTAAGAAAAACTTCATTTTCGGATTCTTTAAAGACACTGTGGCACTGAGTACATAAAGTTGGATCAGTTTAATGTTTAAATTCTTAATGAAATTGGAATAGGAATATTTTTAAGGGCAACAGACACCAAAAGTACATATCTGACTTTGCAGTTGCCGTTTTCATGCATACGCACTACGTCATAAAAACACCGCGGCACGTTCAAATTCAAATGTTCTTAATCTTATTATTCTAAGAACTCATGTGCTATTTTGCGCTCAGAAGCGTGCGTTATATCGCTAGCAACTAGATTTTGTACTTTATTTTTAAGATGAAGTTATTTATTGGTGGCTAGTCCTCTTTAATGTTGGCATGTCTTTTCAGAGTCGAAGTGACGGCTGCTCCCGCTTTGGACGCTGTTTTCCCCGAGGTTGCACCTCTGAAAGTAGGCCAGGATGTAGTTGATGATGTCCAGAGCTCCACCGAAGTAGAGATTAGCGGTTTGGGTGATTGTTTAGGTCGCTCGGCTTTCGGTCTTACCATCTATTACACGGTAAAAAATTAAAAAAGACAGAAATTGGGATATTGAAAAGCTAAATGTTTACTTTAAAGTGCTTGATGAAAAATTTCTTCTTTTATTTAGACCACCACCACCGTTATGCTTACCTCTTTCTCCTTCACCACTGTTGGCTCGTCCACCTTCACAGTTGGCGTAAGTCTAATTTTCTTTACATTATTTGCACAACGAAATGGAAATTATTTTAGAAAAACACGACTAATAAAGAATTCTTCCACAGAAATGTACACCTGCTGGTTTCCCTTACGCCAAATGCTAAACAGCATCAGCAGCACCATCCCAATTCTTCCGATACAAAGCCACTTCCGCGAGATGCATTTTAACTTAAGAAATTCACAAAGAATCCCAGTGAAAACTTTCGGTTGTTCGTTGGCAATCTTTTGTGTTACCAAAGTTGTTTTTTGTTTGTTTGTTAATCGTTTTCTTGTTTTGAAATATACAGCCTTGTATAAGCAACAAATTGAAAATTGTGAAAAAAAATTTCGGTCTATTGTAAGGAAAAAATTGTAAGGCACTTCTAAATGGCGAAACTTCGACTTCGAAGCTTGCAAATTTAGACCCAAAATTGGACAGAGATATTAATGCTTTCACCCCATTCAAAACCTTGGCCGGGTTTCATAGTACAGAACTCGGCTGCTTTTGGCAGCCAAACAGGCTGCCTGTTTCTCTTCATCCGTTGCTGTGCGGTGCGGTGGCTGGGTTGAACAAGCAACTTTACCGGTGGCGTCGAATACGATCGCTACCGGTTTACAAGAGTCTGTTGAACATTAGCAACGAAGCCAAGTCGGAGTGAGGTTACCGGTCAAGAGCAAAATTTGTTCGTTTCTCTCTGGCTTTCCAAAAGTAGTTTCCAAGTAAAGCTACATCAGCGTTTATAACATTACCGGGAAATTCCCGTAGTCTGTTTTCCCTTCCATTTGAGAATCTTTATCTAAATTTAGTTTTTACATAAATCCAATAAATATTGCAAAAAATTGCCGAAATGAAATCCTCGTATTTGGATGAACCGAATAAGTGTTCATTTCAGAGAGCTTCCACTCTATCATAACATGAAATATAAGATAGTAAAGGGCTCATACAAGTTTTACACGAAACAATTCTTGTATGCATTTGTCTTTTAAAATAAAAATTAAGGGACTTTATGAGAATTAGTCTAATTAACTAGCTTAACTGGCTCTCGGCCATGCTGTTGGGATCTTCGCCCCTGCGGCTTGGATGACACGGTATAACTGTAGCCTATCCCGTTCTTATGAGACTCTTACACGCACCAATGTATGGTTAGAAACCCAGAGCATAATCATAAGGAATCCATGTTTATCAATGTTAATCCATGTAATCAAGCAATGTAGATCAATGTTAACCAATGTAAATCAAGACCAATTGTTAATCAAGTTCACTGGCCGGCGGAAATGTGCTATACAAACCTATAATATAAACTTTGCAAACCTAACTTGACTTACATACCTAACTTACATAACTTGACTTACGTACCTTTACCATATCCGAGTAACCTAATCTTAACCTGACCTAGCTAAACACAACCAATACCAACAACAGAACTACGCATTCTAATGCTAAATATTCTTCTGAAACGAACAAAGTTAATGTCAGTCACAGTCAGCAAAGTTAGAAGAGAGTATGCCATCTTGGAAGTGGGTCGCTTATGGAATTAGTGTGTCAATGTATGTTGCCCTTGGTATTGCCTGCATTCCGTAACGCTACTTCAGACTTCCCTGTCTAGGACCTAGGACACGACATCAGCATCAATACCACAAAACTACTCTTAACTCTTAAAAAACTACACAAAACTACTACGAACAAAATTATATAAACTTTTTAGATATTTTCCTTAAATGAATTTGAGAAAAGCACCACAGCAAATTTGAAAACTTGCAAGAATCCTTGGGCAGTATACTTTACTAAATATTTTAAAAACTGCTTACAATTATTGAATTCATTTTACAGTGCCGCTTTGTGCGCAGAATCCATGTACTTTCACATACATATTTCACATTATAAACACGTGCGCCTTTTGGCGAAACCTCGGGAAGAACTATACTTGATGTTACTCTAAAGCGACTTTGGGTGAACAATTATAGATTGTAGTCTACTCAAGAGGTCAGTTGTCAGCGAAGCTATGGGTCAGGAACAAGTCGCAAACTAGATTTACATTTAAAGAGAACTTGCAAGATTCTCTTTGTCGTAACACGTTTCAGCATGTGACAAAGCGGTACGATAAGAGAACAAGTAAAACCAGCTTGATTGAGGTCATTTCTTTATGTGACCTGGTTTGAATGAGGAATCAATTCAAAATCTAACGATCACTAAAAAAAGAAGAGTTATTAGTTTTCCTCAGTCAACGGTAAAACGTTTCCAAGGGAAATTAAATCTTCGCGCACTGGGATACCCACCAAAACCTCAAGTCATACTGAGATTTCGAACTTATTCTCACAAAAGGGATTACTGGATTCCTTTTTTTGCAACATGAAAAATGGTGACACTCCTTACGGGACTTTCTATGTAAATTACCCTACCCTTTTTTGGAATGTCTTGGTAGGTTATCTGTGGAATAGAAGACGCTTTTATCAGGGGGAATCTGTTCTTGCATATGCAGTATTACTTGAAAAAAATATACATCTGTTGGCCTTTATCCAGTAAATGTCATGTGTCCTTTTAAGGTGAACGTGACTGGGGCTATAAAAAAGGTGACAATACGGATGGAATAAAACTCTGAGCCTCCAAGGCATGGGTACACAACGTATATATAGAGCAGACCATAATTTGGAAGCTCTATAAATTCGGGATCAAAGCCAATCGAGGCACCAGTGAGAACAGGCAGCATTGAAACGAAATGTTAAAAAGTGTAGTTCATTCACAGTTTCTAGCCATAATGCAAAAATCTGCACTTTATTTCGTTATCGTGGTGTTGGCTACGATGGCTTTAGCCCAAGACTATAGACCTGAGTCGGCCTACCGATTCTTGGCTGTCACCCGATCGAACACTCAGTTGGTTCTAACCACCACCACACTTACCAAGACTGCACCCTCGTAAGTTACCATCAAGTTAGATTTAAAAAAGAGGTTCGAAATGAAGAGAGTGTTCTATTCTTTAAGGTTTTGCTACTCTCCCGGGGCTGGTCTCTCTCAATGTCGTCTTGCTCGTGGATTGAAAGAAGTACCAAAAATCCTACTTGGGGAAGGAGAAGTGGCCGCCTTGGCGTCAGACATCGAACCCTCGAAGCCCGAAACGTGAGCAAGAATCAAGAATCAATGAAAAAAGGGAAAATGTGATTTAAATTTACTTAATTTGGTCGAAATTTTTTTTTGCTTTCATCTCAGTGTTCTAGCAACCATTGCGGCCGTTTTAGAACCTACTGCGGATGAAATTCAGCGACTTAACAATGTCGAGATTCAGAGTTCTTCTTCCGAAGTCGAAAGGGCTGGTTTGAATGAAGTCGGTCGTTCTTATTTTGGGTTCACTATTCATTACACGGTAATTATACAGTATTATTTGAAGTTAATAATTTAAGCCTTTTTGCTTCCGTAGACCACCACCACTCTCATCCTGACCTCCTTCAAAACCGCCTTTTCCGGCTTGTCCACGTTTACTGTTCTGGTAAGTTATTTTTAAAACTATAAATGATAAACTTATTAATTAAATAATTAAAGAAAATAATAGTGAAGAAAAATTAGATTTTCTGGATCACTATTAAATGGAAATGGTTTCATATTTTGTATAATTTTTATTTTTACCTATACAGGGTTGCACACCGGCGGGCTGGACTTATACCACTTGTGATCCTGTCCCTTGCAAATTGAACGTTTTGGGCATCTGTATCCCGATATGAGAAGGCAAACATAATTAGAATTATGCCCCACTAAGCTTATATGGACATGACAAACTAAAAAACATTTATAGCTGTTATTACGTGCACACTACACATGTGCACAACTCTATCCTCTTCGTTAAAGTATAAACTAAAGATCCGTCATTATTCGTTTTAAAAACTATGGAATTATTTTACCGCACATGATTCTTACTAGCGCAAACTTCTTAAGCTGAGACAACTAACGCAAGATATTGTGCAAAAGACATAGCTTGGACCATCCGGTATAGCCACCTTGGGTGCTTTTTGGCGCGTCCAAGTGTCGCTTCCCACGCACCCACGTGGCAAACTACCTTACAGCGATAGCAAAATAGTTTTCCAATCTTGTTATGTATAAAATTGTTACTTGTAGCATGGTTGCTTGTTCCCTTGTTGTTTGGTCAACCATGCTTAATTTAGGAGTATTCTTCAGCGCAATAACAATGCAATAATTGAAACAATACAAGACCAGTTTTCACCAATCAAAACTGTTTCTTGAAAACGCTGCACTGAACAATCTTTTCCTTTCTACAAGAAAGAAAAGTTTATAATTTAATTCGTCATAGAAAAGTCGTTAGCTGCCCTTTAACTGAATGTGAAGTGATTGGCGTTGCATGCGCGCGCTGTCAAACACACTCAGATGGCGCTGAACCGGAAGAGAGTGAAAACGCAGAAGCAACATCCAAATTCTTCAGACGAAACGCCCCTTTCGCGAAAAGAATTATAACTTAAGAAATTCGCAAAATTCCATGGAAAATTTCCGGTTGTTCGTTCAAAAACTTTTGTGTTTACCAAAGTTTCGTTATGGGTTAATTTGTTTCCCGTTTTCCTACTGTATTGATATGTATTGTACTGTACTGTACGTGCAACACACTGAAAGCTTTGTTTTCGTTCTATTGCAATGAACAACTTTGAATGAGCTTTCAAATGTCGAAACTTCGACTGGCATGCTTTTAAATGTAGTCCAAAACTGAACAGAAATTTTAATGCTTCAAATCCATGTAAAACGTTCTTGTCCGGGTTTCGTAGACAAACAAAACCACGTTACCTTCTGATCTCACGGAATAAACTTTGGTAAGCCTATCCATTAGCAAACATCCTCAAGCTAAGAGAAAAACAACTTACTTGTCGCTATAGGCGCCAGAACTTTACTACAAATAGCACAGGCTTCCTGGTTCAATTTACATAGGCTCAAGGTCCGTTGGCGGAAAATGAAGAAATGTATGCTGCTTGTCCTAACCGTGTTGGCGGTGGTGATTTTCGCAGAAGAGCCATCAGTACCTGAAGCGGCCAAACGGGTTCTATTCGCTACTCGAACCAATACCGCCTTGGTTTTAACCACTACCACCATTCCCGTCATCGTGGCCGGGTAAATTAACTTAATTGCTTAGCTATTCAAGTTAACTAAGTTCTTCATGTGATCGAATCGTTTTAATTTTTTGTATTTCTTTCTTTTTTTTAAATCTGTTTATCAGAACTTGCTACTCCCCTGGAGCTGGCCTCTCTCAATGTCGTCGTCGCCGTGGCTTAGAGGAAGCGCCTGAAATTATCAAGGAAAACAAACATCTGTCCAACTTAAAGGACAGCATTGAACCCTCCAAACCAGAAAGGTATAACTGCAAATATGGAGAATTTCCGCCAGTTAGCCCATAATAATTATTTTAATGATATTAGGAAATACTCTTAATCAATTAAGTTCGCAATGCCAGTATAATGTAGTTGATTAAAAATCAAGCGAATTTTTAAAGAAAAATAAATATTGTAATTAGTATGTTTTGGGACTGGAATTTAGTGTCGTAACAACAGCTGGCCCCGCTTTAGACGCCATTGTGCCCGAAATTCAAACACTTAATAAGGTTCAAGCTGAGAGCTCCTTTTCTGAAGAAGACAAACTTGGTTTGATGAGCAATTTGGGTCGTTCCGCTTTGAGACTGAATATCTACTACACGGTAAATGCATGAACGTATTATTTTAATAGTTAAATGGCTAAATGTTTCTAAGCCAATAAACCATGTGTGTTATAGACCACAAGTACCGTCACCATTACCTCCTACGCCACCACGATTTCCGGCTCGAGTTCCACCTTCACCGTTAGTGTAAGTTATTGAAAATCCTTTATTTTTAACTAATTAGTTACTTTATTCCTGGCAATTCTACTAATCATGAACGTAAACAACTTTGTTCAAATGTTCTTAAAAAGTTTTCTATCCAGAATTTCACAGTTTCAGCACTTCTAACCATTACGTCAATTTCCCCTCAGGGCTGTACTCCAATTGGCTGGACTTACACCACATGTCTTGCTGGATAGCTGACAAGGCAGCTTCCGCTGCGAGTTGTAAATGATAAATACATTGGTCAGTTATTCCTTTATGAAGTTTATAAATTAAAGTTACAGTTAACTATATTTCTAAGTTATTATAAGAAAGAGTACAGAAGTTTTGGAAGGCAACACGACAATAGGACGACTCGACAGACGGACTTTTATGGAACTTTCAACAAATTAAGTAGCCCACCTTAATATTCGAGCTGGAAAGCTTAGCTTTTGACCAACTGAGAACTGGGTAAATCCCATGTTCAAGGAGCAGATGTTAAACTTGTGACGATTCTTCCATATTATTTTCTTTTTCGGCATTATTCTCTGGTGGTATTAGTAGGGTATAAATAGCTTGAAGTTGCAAACGCATTGGGCATAAAGGTTGCGAGTTGTCTCAGTTAAAGCAAGAAAGGGCAAGCAAATGTTCCAGAAACCAAGTTTATGCCTTTTGGTCGCGCCATCTTGGCGGTGTTTTAGCGCGCGAAGTGACGCTTCTGCCCACGCGGGACCTTTCAATCGATTCCTAATAGCCACGACGCGGACCAGCACATCCGTCATCCTTAGCACAGCCACCCTCCGACAAGTACCGCGGTAATAAAAGCAGTCCCAATAGGGCTCTCTTATGTCATAAGAAATCCTAAGTTTCTAAAGCTGTAGTCCGATAATCTATAATAAGAACTAGAGAGAGTTCAACCGAGCTAGAAACCCTCGCTCTAGCAAATAGCTTCGGACGTTCCGCGTGGGTCTTACCATTTTTCAAGCTGTAAGTCCTCAAATAGAAATGAACCTAGTCTTTAGAACGCATGGAACATAAGTGACAACTGACTTTTACATCGATTCGAGTAGTTAACTATGTGACACAACTCTTGTATTAATTATTTGAACAACTACTAGGCAACCACGACCATCGTCCTCACCGAATTCTCCATAACTGAAGTAGGATCAAGAACTTTCGAGGTTAGCGGTTGTCCTCCTTCGGGGTTTCCCTTCTCAAAGTGTTGAAAGATGTTAAGAGTTGGTAATAATTTGGCAAGGATATATCTTCCCAACTGATCTTCTTTATACGTTGTGCTTGTTGGCTATTCTTCTCCACTACTTCGGGTTCCCACACAGGGAAACGAAACCATCCAAAAAAACGATTGGCTTTTAAGGAAATAAACGACTACATGACTTGTGGATGGGTGCAATAAATTTGCAAGCGGCTCATAATTTAGTCCTGTGGCCAGACTTGTGGATGAGTTGTCATAAGTCTGCAAGTGGCTCAAAGGTCCTTGAGCATACCACATACATATACGTTGAGTAAACCACATTAGGGCTGCTTTCCAATTGGCGACTCAACCCGGGTTGAAGTGGGTTTTCGACCCGGGTTCCAAAACTCGCCTGTTCCAATTGGCCAAACTCGGGTTCAAAGCGGAGTTTAGTTCCGGGTTGTAAGACCTCACTTTTTTCCTGAGACCAGCAGAACCGGGTTGGGGGACGTTTCGAGTCTGGGTGCTAGGTGCAGGGCCGCCCAGAGGTTAGACGGGGCCCGGGGCGATACTACAATGGGGGTCCCTTTCGTGCACATAACAAATTGTAAAAAAAGTATTGAGCAGTTTTTTGTGTACAAAAAAATCCAAGGTGGGGCCCCCAAACAGCCGGGGCCCGGGACAAATCGCCCCTCCCCGTCCCTCCCCGCCCCCCCCTCTGGGCGGCCCTGGCTAGGTGGAGTCGTGTCGTTGTAAACAAACCCCCGTTCAAGCGTGAAAGAAACAGTCGTGCATTGTCAAATAAAAGGTATTTTCAATAGTATTATACTTTCCTTATACATTCACACATTCACGATGTCGCACGTATATTTATTTTAAGTTTTCTAAAGGCAAGCTCGTCTATTATTGCTCTGATTCTTTAGTCTAGTTATGGATATGGGTGACACGAAAAAGAAAAGATCTATCAGGGGAGTTGAAGAAACACGGTTCCTCATTCATGTTTGGGTAAGTAGTTTGGGTTTGGGTAAGGTTTGGGTTTGTAAGTAGTATTGTATCATTGAGTGCAATACAGCGATTCATTGTCTCTGATTGTTATATCGATTCCAACCATAACCCGATTGAATAGTACATGTGCCTATTGGGACGCGGATTTACTCAGCCCGAGTCTGGAAAACTCAACTCCCTAGTCGAGTTCGCAATTGGAACGCACCCTAGGTCAAGAAACTTTTTTCTCGTTTGTATTCTAAAGCGCATAGCAAGGTTCATCATACATTTTGAATGGTACCCTAACCGGTTGTCTGTGCAAAACCACGTAAGGACAAGAGTAGATGATTTATCAATGGACTCATTGGTAATTATCAAGGGATAATTATCAAGTGCCGATATTTTGACAGAGCCGAAATATTATAACTACAAGGGAGGAGAAAACAGTTGGGTGAAAAAAAACGGTTCTGTACAGGGCCGTCTTAACACCCCCGTGAGCCCCTGGGCCAAGTTCCAAAATGGACCCCTAAACAGGTTAGGATGGGGCCCCTAACCTCGGAGGCCCCTGGGCCGGGCCCAGTCGGCCCACATGGTTAAGAGGGCCCTGCAAGGGAGGAGAAAACATTAGGGTGAAATAAAACCGGTACTGTATCTCTTGTGTATAAATACTAGGCGTTTTCGCACAATACTTGCCAGGATTCTTCCATCCTTGAGTCAGTGAGTTCGCAGATTTTGTGCTAGACCAAATAAGACCGCTCTAAAGAAGATGTACAAATTTTTAATTTTGTTCCTGCTGGTAGCAGTTACTGCCAACAGGAAACCAGAAGGGGTCGGACGCTTTTTGGCGGCTACCAGAACCTCAACTGTGATAGTTCTGAGTACTACAACGATTCCATCAGTTGTCCGGAAGTTTGTATATACCCAGTTTAATACTAATCGCGTATTGTCATTACAAACATTGTGCTTAAATTGTGTTTACATTATTTACCATGTACAGGACTTGCTGGACTCAATTTACTCCTGATCCTTTCTTTAAACCAAACCCGGCAGCCATCACCCTGTGCCGTCGTCGTCGAGGAATCGAAGAAGAGCCAGAAATCATCGGATTGGGCGCCCCTCTTGAAATCATCAAACCTTCGCAAAGTGTGCCGTAAGAAGAGTTCTTCTTACTAAAACGATCAGAAATTAGTAGCTCAAGGCTTGTAAAGATTCAAAATTTTCGAAGTTCAAATTCGAAAGCCTTAAAAAAAGTTCACGAGACAGATACTATTTCGTACCCAAACTTTAAAAGCTTTAAGTGTAGTTTTAGAATGGTCTAACGTTCTATATTTAACACATCTTAATTCTAAGTTTTATACCCCCACATCTGTATAGTTTCCAAGCTACTACGCTACCCAGTATCCAATTCGAGAAAGGCGAAGTTGATATTGAAAGGAACACAGAAATAGACTCTTCCACTCAAGAAGAAATTGCGGATACGGAAAACTACCTACTTCGTTCAGCCTTCGGATTTACAGTCTACTTCAGGGTAAGAATCGCTTTTTTAAACCTTTCTTCTAAACTAAAAAATTGGACAAAAACTGAAGATTCAAGCTTAAATTTGTACTAATGCTCAATAATTGCCCAGACTTCGATTACTGTGGTGATCACGTCCTTTTCGAAGAGTACTTCAGGATCTACCGTCTTCGCTTTAGACAAGTGTATCCCCAGTGAGCTCGAAAAAGAAAAATGTTAAACGTAATGCTGATCCCATAAGTTATGCATTACTTCCTACAAACCACGTAACCTAATTATTCGCTATAATTTAAATCCTTGAAGTAACTTTTGGCAAAAGTTCCGCGAGTTAAAAACCTTTGTCTCACCTTTTGCTCCCAATTATTTTGTTAATTGTATACTGCCGATTATTAAGTGCCAAGTTCGAACAAAACTTACATTTCATCATTTCACTCATTACTTTATATATTCTGATCTTTAAAAATGATAAATATTTTACAATTTTGAGGATTGTACACATTTTAAGGAAATTAATTAGGTTGAAATTTCAAAACCCGTTGTAAATATTCAAAAGAAATATAACTAAAGTTTGAACAATACTAAAAGACTGCCAATTTATAACCAGACTTTCCATTCGCTATTCGACAATGAGATACAAGTGTGCGCTAGATTTTGCTTTGATTTGAGAAGGGTAGTATGGGGATTCAGGTTTCCCAATTTTATGCAGATGTTGTAGCGTGGGGTAGTGCCAAAAATATTGCACCCGTGCAGCAAGTGGAACCCGATATTAGTGCGAGCATTTGTTCGTCGTACGTTGCATATTTGTTTCTTTTTGCGTTCACGTTTTCTCTAGGGTAGTTTTGAGGTCAACTTGACAAAAGTACCTCGACAAAAGGACTCCGTGTCCCCGACGCAAGGACGCCAGGTCCACAATCTTTTAAGGGGGAAATATAATTTTGCGCAAAAAAAAATGCTCCATCTGTACCTTCAGAAAGATAATATTGACTTGATCGAAGCATCTGAACCAGCTGCCGCAGTAAGAGGTGTTTTCAAAATGATGCGAGCTAACGCCGATGAGAAGTTTCACGAACTCTACTCTGAAGCAAGGAGAATGGCAGATTCAGTGTTTACGAAACTGTCTAAGCCCCGTCAGACAGTCAGACAAAAAGGAGTAATGCAACAGCAGATAATCCAGAGACGTATTACCGAAGAAATGCTTTCGTTCCTTTGTTGGTCCACATAGTTTCCGAACTACACAAACCCAACTAGTGAGCAAGCGAAAGAAGTTTTAGGTTAGTATCTGATCCCTGCAAAGTTGAAGATGCTTGATCTAGATTCACTACAGGGAAGGCAAATTGTCAAGGATATATACGAAGCTTTTCGAGACGACCTGGCACCGTTTACCTCCAAGGATTTTGAATATCAAGCTTTATCGTGGCAGTTAAAGTGGAAGGATGTTAGGCTCGACCAAGCACCAAAGAAAATTGCTGCAATTAGCGGTGATTACCACCCGGCAATTGTCACTACTTTAAGAGTTTAAACAAGTCTATGATTTAGTGTTACGACCGTCGAGCGCTCAGAGCGTTCGGCCGCCGCAACAAACTTATACAGTTATACTAGCGAAACACTACGGGCCAACGCGCCTTGCGGTCTTGCTCTCCTCCATATACATCAGGATAATGAAATTGATGTACAAAAATTAGTTCGTGATTTTGACCCATGTACAGACATACGTCTGTTATGTTAAGTTGCAATAAAAAAATATCACGAAAGTTACGTAGTTATTTTTGTCCCACAAATGGGTGGGGGGTAGGCCCAGAAAAGGGGTTTGCGTACCTTTTGAAAATACCTGGCTACGTCCCTGATCTATACCAGTTTTGTATGTCTGTACTAACATGGATCTAATTATAAACGCCTTAATTATATTACAATCTATTGAATTCCTATGAATCGAACCACTAAGTACTTACCTTTAACTTTACGGGCTTAATTAGTTATTTTATTTTTGGTCAACTAACTGGATAATTATGTACTTATAAACTATTAGCCTTTTTTCTTTAAAACATCTGTACTTGGAATTAATACACTAGTTAGACTATATTTAATGACAGATCTTGAAATTCGACCGTTTCTTAGTGTTGAGCCTACGAAAGAACCCACATTCATCCAACAGGCAATTGAATCCGATAACACACTCCTAAGGCTCAACCGAGCTAGAATTCCCCGTTCCAACCGATAGCCTCGGGTGTTCCGCAATCGGTCTTACCATTTGCCACACTGGTCCTCAATCAGAAATTAAAGTAGTTCTTAAGAAAATGCTTAAAATATGAACGACAACTGACCGTAACATCAAGTCGAGTAATTAACTATATGAAATAACTCTAAATATATGAAATTGAATGCGTTATTTGAACAACTATATACTAGGCAACTACGAACATCATCCTCACCAAATTCTCCACTACTGAAGTCAGATCAAGGAGTTTCGAGGTCAGTGGTTGTACTCGTTCGGGTTGTGTACCTTCGCACAGTGTTGGAAGAAAAACAGCTGGGTAATAAATTAGAAAACAACTTTTCTTCTTAACTCATCTTCTGCATACGCTGCGTCTGTTTGCAATTCTTCTCCATTACTCCACGTTCCCAAATTGGGAAACGAAAAAAAAAAATCGTTACGAAATATCGCAAAACCACGACTTCCTTCTCAGGAAATAAGAACTCTACACACTATTGGATAGGTGCAATACATTTTCAAGGGATCCAGAGGTCACTGAGCAGTGAGCAACGCACATTCATATATGCTAATGATGTACCTAGGTCAAGAAACTTTTTCCTCGTCTGGTTTAGTAAAACGTATAATGTTGCTCCTCCCATGTTTCGTGATAGGGCCAAAACTGCTGGTAGTCCGTGCCAAAAACGTAACAGAAAAAGTAGTGAAATGTAAGCAGGCTTTTACAGGCACTTTTGAATTGACGAAGTACTCAAGGGGAGGAGACCAGAGCCTGGTAAAAAAAAACAGTACAGGGTCTACTGTGTATAAATACCAGGAGTTTTAGCGCATTATTCGCCAGAATTCTCCCATCCTTTAGTGAGTGAAACCGAAGCTTCCAGGTTAAACTAGAGTGTTCCATAGAAGATGTACAAGTTGGTACTTTTGTTCGTACTGGCGGCAGTTACCGCTAACGGGGAACCAGAAGGGGCCGGTCGCTTTTTGGCGGCTACAAGAACCTCAACTGTGGTAGTTCTGAGTACTACAACGGTTCCAACCGTTGTCAAGAAGTTAGTATGCACTCTACTTTTTCTTACCCAATCTTAGGAAAGGCTTAATTTGGACCTTTAACTAAAAATCTGACTCCTATCAGGACTTGTTGGACTGCTGCAGGCGTTCTCACCATGTGCCGTCGTCGCCGAGGAGTTGAAGAACAGCCAGATATAATTAATTCAGAAGCTCCTTTTGAAAAAATCACGCCTTCTCAAACCGTACCGTAAGAGTAGTTACTTTTTTAAGTTGTGTAAGCCCATCCTAAGTTTTCCAGTGCTCCAAAACTTCTTATTCAAAGCTTGAAAGGGTTTAATTTTTAGATTTTAGAGATATTCAAAAGCTCCCATCACACTTAAGTTTAAAACAAAACAGGGTTCCAAATGTACTTGTCTAAGATTCAGATCTTCAACTAGATTGCAAACTACAGCTTTACCAAACTTTGAAGAACCGAAGGTTTTCCAAGTCGGCGATAAACTGAAGACGGAATTAGAGCCTTCCACCGAAGTAGAAGTTAGTGGAGGAATGCAAAACTGTTTAGGTCGTTCTGCCTTCGGAATCACAATTTTCTTCACGGTAAGAATAGCTTTCTCAAAATTTCTTATACATTCAAAAATTGAACAAAGAAGAAAGCTTTGAGATGAAAATCGTATTAATGCTCCATAATTACTCTTAGACTTCGACTACTGTGGTGCTAACATCCTTTTCGACGAGCACTTCAGGAGCTACCACCTTCTCATTAGGCCAGTGCTTCCCCAGTGTGCTTGAAAAAGATAAATGCTAAATGTAGAGCTACTCCCTTGCTTCCCACAAGCTATATACTTATTGTTACAATTTAAATCATTTAACCAACATTGCCCATACTTGTGCGAGGTAAAAATCTTTGCCTCACTTTTTGTCCTCCGTTGTTGCGTTTATTGTACACCGTTGATTATTAAATACAAAATTCGAGCGAAACTTACAGGGTACAATTTAAATAATTATTTTTTAGCTTTTAAATCATTATTCTTAGCTTTAAAAACGATTTTTAAAAATATATTGAGAAGTTTACACGTTTTAAGGAAATGAATAACTCTGAAATCGCAAAAGTCATTGTAAATATTAAAAAGAAATATAATTGCAGCAATTGGCATTTGTCAGACTTCACTGAATTTAAATAAAATAAAGTACAAAATGTGTTACACTGCAATAAAATGCTTATAGTTTCCAAATTGAAACGTAGTTTACAATACTTAATTTGTGAATTCAAACCTGTCAATAAAGTGCCTTGGAATTCTGCCTTTGTGTTAATATTGTTAAATTCAGTGCCGATAAGGTAAATAAATATAGTACATTTAAAATAACTTTCTAATGACATAATAGCGGTAAGATAACCAGTTACATAATAACGTTGTTCGAACCATGTTTAACACAACGAACCACATATTTGAGGTATCATTTCGTATAATTTATACTTTTTTTAAATAAATGAAAACAACGTGACGAGTTTAAGTTTTCAAACTTTACTATTGTAAAACGTATATTTTGACGTGACTTGCGTCACGTCCTTCTCGAGGAAGCATACTTTAAGCTAATTCAATGAGCAATCATGCAGTCACAGAAAAAATCCAGTAATTACTTTCAAAGACTGGATTTGAAACATAACTGACCTAACCCAATAAACACTTAAATAAGCTGACAAATAACGGAAAACGTACATAACGAAACGCATCAAAACGTTGGATAACATTGCTTAAAGTTTTCGTTGCGTACCTCCTAGTTTTGATGTACTAAGAACAACTCCCCCAGGCGCACGATCACTACAGGTTGCCGGTACTGGCTATCTTAGCTATTTACGTGATACATCTTATATACTAGAAAAGACTAAAGCAGTACAAGCGACGGCAGCATAAATCTTGCCTTTGTAAAACAAAGAAAAACAATGTAATCACCGGGCGTAACTGCTTTATCTTCATGAATACAAATATGTACATCGCTCAGAGCCATGAAACGCAGCCAAAAACCACTTCGTTGATCATACGCCAGGTCAAAACCAGGGCCGCCCAGAGGGGGGGGGCGATTTGTCCCGGGCCCCGGCTGGTTGGGGGCCCCAACTTGGATATTTTTGTACACAAAAAACTGCTCAATACTTTTTTTTATAATTTGCTATGTGCACGAAAGGGGCCCCCATTGTAGGATCGCCCCGGGCCCCGTCTAACCTCTGGGCGGCCCTGGTCAAAACGTTCCTGTTTTCAATACGTGCTGCTTCTTCAGCATTACAAAGTTTGAATACCTGCGGAGTTCTCTGTCACACCGCCTGGAAAAGATTCAAAACACCCTAAGTGCGTCTTTCGTACACAAATGCAGGAGGAGCTTAAAAGCGTTTAAGAATCGGTATAAATACCGATAGGATTTGCGTAAAACACCACATTGCACAATTTTTGCTTTCCACCTGCAGGAGTAAGCTTTGAGTTAGGCAGTATTTTTCCGTCTAAAAACCAAAAGAATGTACAAGCTGGTACTTTTCGGTTTACTGGCAGTTGTTTGCATTAGTGCTGCAGGATTGTCAGCGGAACCGGAAGGGGCTTACCGCTTCTTGGTGGCTACTAGAACCAGTACGCAAGTTCGTTTTAGCACTACAACAATCCCCACTGTTGTCAAAAGGTTCGTGCTAAAAGATCTTTCGTATACTATCTCAACGTTAAGTACAATCATTCTTCCGTTAAAAAATTCCTTTTCCTGTGTTTCAGGACGTGCTGGGTAAAGATAGGAGCTGCTCTTCCTGAACTCACCATGTGCCGCCGTCGCAGAGGAATTCCAGAAGAGCCCGAAATCTTAAACTTGGAAGACATCAATCCTTCAACTGTAGTCCCGTACGTTTTTCTTCTTTTCATTGTTATTTCTTAAATAATCAACAAATCGTTAAGTATTTCATCTAGTCAAGTAGGTTGAAGAGTTTCTTTTAAAGAAGGAAAGAAATAAATCATTGGAAGTTCAAACTCCTCTAATAGACTTTCCGAACCAATTTTCATACAGTCTGGACGCTACGGTCCAACCAGAAGGAGTGGAAGAACTTGTTGCAGACATTCTCTCAGAAGGGACCAATAGCAATACTGACCTGGAAACTTCCTCCGAAGTAGAAATTAATGGTGTTGCTGAGAACTGCTTATTAGGTCGTGCAGCCTTTGGAATTACTATTTTCCAGACGGTGAGTACCCTGATTCTGAAATCAAATAGCGTTTTTATATGCCGGACTTATTTTAATAATTATTATAAATTGTTATGTTCAGACCACTACCACAGTTGTAATCACTACCAAAACAACGGTCACGTCTGGAGCTGTGACGTTCAGCTTAGACGTGTGTGTCCCAAGCCAGGTTATGAGTAGCAAATGCTAAACTTGGCTATTTAATTACAACCCTGTCGACAGCTACGGTGCTTTACTTTAAAACATAATTTATAATGAATCTGTGATAATATTTAATGTATTCCCCGTTTTGATTTTTTATATCCTTTACCTCTTGAGTTATCCAAATACAAGACTCTAATTAAATTTAAAAATAATTTAAATTAAATCTACAGTTACTTTAAATCACCAAGTTCATTGTTTAGCTACAATGAATTTGTATACACTTCCACCTTTTCATTGAAGTTAAAGAAAGGTCACTAGATGGCCCACATACGGACAACCTTTCAACTCATGATCACTTTCAGTATTGCAAAGGAAAGCAAATCAATTTCAGTGTTGGAAAGGACCTTATCCTACTTACAAGTAGGGTGAAAAATCGACAAGTCAGCGTTGAATTCTTTACAGGCTAAAGGCCCAACTCCAAACCCCCTGTAGTCTAAAAAAACAGGTCCCATCTGTTCCGGAGGGAAAGGTCAGGAATTGCGCTAAAGGGGTTAATTCCGGGAATGTAGAAGAGGCCCCTTGGTAGTATACCTCCGTATGTTTTTTTCTTTGTTTTTCCCTGAAAGGGATCGCGACCTTCTACGTTGATATAACGTTTTCTTCTTCGGAGACAGTAGTCGGTAGTTATGATAAACAGTCGTCGTCATGAAGTTGTTGTAGTTAGTTGTTGTCTGCTTTTGTCTTAGTTTTTTAGTGAGTAGAAATAAATTCGTATCTTAAACTTGGCGAAGCAAAGAACTCTAATGTTGCAGTGATTTTGGTTGTAACAACATCAGTCTAAAATGTTGTCAAACCAGAAACTCCGCCCTTGTAAGGAAATCCTGCCGACCTGGCTCCTGGCTGTGTATAAAATTTATCGAAAAGGAGGACAATTTTTAAAACTATGTAGGCTAAAGGTCAACGTCCAACCATCAAAGGAAGCAAAGCACAAGAAAAAATTATAGCCGATTCGATGAACCGGAGCCTCTGTACTGTTCTGAGAAAGAACACAACTGATCTAACTGGATCTGTAAAACTAGTTTGAAATACACGACGCGACAGTCGAATAAAGCCCAGAAGGTTATTAGCGTTTAAGACTCGTTTTAACCCGATCACATCGACATTTTTTTTCTTTTGCAGCGTAACCAGTTAATTTTTTGCTACACTGGATTCAGCATATAAATAGAAGTGAAAATAAACCCCAGGAACATTCTTCTCTAAGCTTCACGGAGAGTATATGCAAGTACTGATTGCACAAATTTTACATTTTGTCCTGATCATGCAAAAATTCGTGATTCTTCTGACGGTAGTTGTAGCCGCCGTTTCGGCCGAAGAATTAGCGCCCGCTAACCGTTTCTTACTAGCCGCGTCACGTACTGCTACCAGCGTCTTCCTAAGCACGACTACCGTGCCTTCTACCGTAGCCAGGTAAATGTATTTTACTTCAAGATTATATTTTAAGGACAATTTTCTTTAACGAAGCTTATTCTGTTGTTAACTGAAACTCTAGAACTTGCTGGTCATCCGCTGCTGGGTCTCCATCTGTTACCAACTGTCGTCGACGTCGAGGTGTCGAAGAACTTCCTGAATTGAACAAATTCGACGACGGCTTAAACCCACTGGAAATTAAAGCGTCCATCACCAAACCCTTTGCGTAAGTTGACTCTTATTCTAATGTGCGATGTTGTGCTGATTCTAGAATGGCGTTTCTTTCCAAAATGCTGTGATTCGTTATTGAATTATGTTACTTTTAAATCCACTAACGAAACCTATTCCACCCTTGCCCCAAACAAACTTTGAACTTAGACGACTCCATTTTGAATCCTTGCTCAACTACCCGACCCTTTTCTGGTTCAGCCAGCTGACCCTTTTTATCCACCTTTCCCCCTCTTTGCAACAAAGGGCTCCCTTTATCTTCAAGAATGAATTTTCAAAAAGATGGCTCCTCCCTTCCGTGACTTGCATTTCCACCGCCTCCCTCAAGCATGGATTTTCCGAGGAGGACAGGAAAGACTGTGGTTGAGTTTGCAGGGTGAAAAAAAATACAATACAATGGGATTCACCTTGGTCATTCCGAGAATGGTTCCACAAAGGCGAATACCCTTAGCATATGAGGCCGTTTCAGCGAGTAAAGCTTGCATAGTCAGAATCAGCAAACAAATATATCGCATGTGAATTAGTCGAGATGAAGATTTTACTTTAATGCTTGTAACTTGTATCTTTCCTTAAACTAGTGTCGAACCCACCGCGGCTCCCGCAGTTCTTCAATTCACCGAAGAGAACTCCGTAGTCGCTCTTCCCGTCAAGATCACGGAAGTCGAATCTTCGTCTCATCAGGAAGTGGAAGTCAACGGTTTAGAAAACTGCGCAGTCGCTCGCTCTGCCTTTGGCGTCACCATCTTCTATACGGTAACTTAACTTAAAGAAAGCTCGCTCGCTAATAAAATAAAATAAAATTCCTTCCTTTAGAGCACCACCACCGTGGTGATCACTTCTTACAGTTTTACAACATCTGGTACTTCCAAATTCCAAGTGAACGGTTGCACTCCTTCCAACTTCTGCTTCTCCAAGTGTTAATTTGAATTTCCCGCCCATTAACTTATTCGTTAAGTAATTTTCGAAACTGTAGCGTCTGTTTGTAAAGAAATAAAAGCATAGTACCCAACTTTCTTGAAGGAAATAGTTTGGAAAATTTTAACTGGCAAAACAAAACGGCCCTGAAACTACAAAGTGTAACTTCTTGTTTCTGCATAAGCACATCAGCAAACCCCAAAAAAGGAAAAGGGTCATGGTCAGAACTTTTTCATCTTGCACTGCATATGCATAGTGGTACTTGAGGAGTTCAAAGAACTTCACGAAAAGGAGCCGCGGCCAAGAAAGAAACCTTGAATTTAAATTGTTAATTATACAGACGTTTCTGTCAATAAACTAATGAATCCCAAGCTCAAACTTGTTCTCACATGTGAAAACCCTTACACACTGTGACACTGTACACAAACTGGTTTCCGGTTCAATAAAATCAAGAAAAAAATCTTTCACATCCCAACAATCAACCCTTTCATCACTTCATGTTCTACGGGACCTTTAGAACCTGTCTATAACAAAATTGCGTTCGTATGCTACTATACATTTTTTTACACATTTTTTCACACCTTGATCATTTGAAATCAGTAAGGAGTCGACGACCTGTCGAAAGACAACTGGTTCTTACGGTTCATTGCAAAAAATATTACCAAATAGTTAGAAAAACCCCAAATGTAACTGGTTCGATGTGTCATAAGCAATTTACTGTTAATTCTGCCTTAGGCGTCTAGTTAGAGCATCAAAAATCCCTTATTCCACTCCTGTTTACCGTCTGTGACTTAAAAGACTTGTATGAGCGCCAAAATCAGTGTACTCATTTAGCAAACTTTGCGAGACATAGAGACATACCTTAGGCTAGACGGGACGCTAAATATAATTAACTTTTTAATGTTGCTCAAGTCGTCCCAGAACGGGGAATAGTTGATGAGTGTCCAGACGACAAACTGAAAGTTCACTTTCATTAAGCTTATTGCTTTAATATTAAAAATTAAATGCTTGATTGAAATGAAAACGAAAATATTGCTCACGAAATATCTGAAACCTCTAGCCTAACTTAACTTCCTCTAGCTATTACCATTACAGCATTTTCCCTTCAAGAAAATAATATTATTTTTACTAATTTACCGCTTTACTGATAACTGTAATTATACAAAAAAGATATAAAAACGAAAGACAAGATAACCAAATTACTGCGGTAAATTATTATTCACCTACACGAAAGAGAAAAACCAGTTGGGTCAATGCATTCTTTTTCGACGGTCAAGGGCTTCAATGGACCAGCTCAAAGGGGCGGAATTTGGCAATGATTTCCTGGCCAAATAACCATCATCCATAAAAACTCTGGCAGCACTTAGCAAAACTACCAGTTTCCTGTGCCATTTTGTACCGTGTACTCCCTTTTACCTCTGCACAAAAAGGTGTTTACACATTCCATTTTATTTGAACTAAAAAACTAAAATCCCTTTCTTTTGAACTAAATACTCATTTAATAGAGACCGTTCATAAACGACAAAAAAATCTAATTAATTCGTAGTTTAATAAGAATCATTCAATTAGGAAATGCAAAACTGCACATCTGAAATTGACAGTTAAAAAAGAAAAATATCACATTTAAATCAATAATTAAAAAATAGAAAAGGGAAGGAAGGGTTTTCAATAAAACAATGAAACAAATCTACTCTTAATAGATGATTTCGGCTCGATTTGTTATAATCCTGCTGATCACGACTTCGCCTTCACGAATTTCAGCTGAGTTTCCAGAGTTGGAAATCGAATCCGAAGAATCTTCGACAGAAGGTTCCGGCATTGAAGTCGAGAACGGAGAAACTCAAACAGAAGTCCCAGACTTGGGAATCAAGAATGAAGCAAGTCCAGTAGATATCGCATTAGGTCGTCTATCAACGCAAATTGTTACGATAGTCACTTGGAAAACGACGACTGCGGTGACAACTGTGAAACGAACCTGCGCTATTTACATCAGCGCCACTGGCATTTGTCCTAAATCCAGTTTTCCTTTACTTTCGGAGCTCACCGAAGACGATAAGAATGAATTCCAACTCATTACACCTTCCAAACCAGTCAAGTTAGTATTTACACATTGGCATACATATACTCATTCAAAACAACAAATCTGGAAAGAGTGGACGGTTGACGTCGTTCTGTTTCTAGCGTCCAGATGACAACGGCGCCCGGTGACCTGTCAGAGGAAGAAGGAGAAGGAGTGGAGCCTATCGTTACTGAAGAGACTCCAGGACTTCTAACGACTTCATTAGAGGAAAGATACGAATGGCTGGACGATACCAGGGAGGTAAACCTGGCCAACAGAGGAGAGTTTGTCAGAGATGATTCCCTTGCTGCACGAGCTACTTCGAGCACTGCACGAGTTACTACCTACGCTACCTTCACGGTTACAAACTATCGAACTGTCTACTCGGGCAGCAAGATCTTCCTTGTTGGCCGTTGTACGCCAGTTAATTTCCCGTACATGGCATGTTAACCTTTCGTGTTGTTTACCAAAGAAAAGACTCTTTCAGATTTTAAGCAGTCTTAATTATATAGCTTCTTGGGTACACAAACTGCGTTAGAGTCAAGAAGATGCTTCCCAAAACCTGCCAACTATTTATCAAAGCTTTGAAGGGACATTTAGCTGTTATGTTTTGCTACTATACTGTTGTACCTATATACATGTATACTCGAGACCTGCTTAGCAAAGAATACACAAAGAATACACAATATTTTTTTCAAACTTGCTTCAAATCTTGACATTGTGGTTTAATAACGGTGACTTAATACTAATTTACCATTGCAAAAAATTTGAGGTTATTTCCAAAAGAAAGTATACTGTAGCAGGAAAGGCCTCTATCGTTCAACCAAAATAGTGTATTTTCGACCGAGTCCGCAGCCCGACTCCGTAACATACGGTTTTGTTCCCTTTATATGCCCCTTGGTTTCAACCTTTACAAATGGGACACGTGTAAAAATGGATCATAGAAGTATAAAAATTCGACTATAGGTTACAGGAGTCTAAACAACGTCGGGCCTGCAAAACTACACACGTCACAATATTTAGGGGCAGAATAGCTTCGCTGCTTATAATTAAGGAAAATTTGTTTGAATAATTATGTGCGTTTCTATAAGGATTAGTATAAACAGCATTTTCTCTTGGACTCAGTGTGTAAGCATACACATTTTTGACACACCGAGTGCCAAAAATATTGCACTAGTGCAGCTAGTGGAACACGCTATGAAACTCGCGCTGAACTACCAACCGATACTCTTGTAGCTGTTCGCGGTCTTACAACCTTCACTTGGCTTGAATTCGAACAGAAAAGTGCATAGAGCATTTGGCGTCAGCGCGCGCATGGCAAAGCTTTATCATGCCCACTTAGCGCAGCTAGTGAACCAAAGACCAAACCTTTCAAGGGTGTGAAACTGTACTAGAACCTTCTCGAAGTACGCGAATCGTACCTTAGAGTCACCTACAAGTTACAACCAATATTCTACTGAACCTGAACGGACCAAAACAAGGAAAATGCCTCGCAAAATCGAAGAAGTAACTATCAAATCTACAATATATTCAGAGAACAATTTAACTTAAAGTTTACTTGGGTTAACTATTCTTTAGTTAACCCAAGATTTGGAAGAATTCAGGAACCTGTTAGCTCAAGCTCAGCGCCCTTACGTTCAATCTCAACTTGGCTTGGAAATCCGCAAACTGGAATCTGAAGTAACACTCCAGAAAGCTCAAACTCCTACTGAGATCCTTGCCAGCATTCCTTCAGTTCCTCAGCCCAAGCTAACCAGCACTCCGAAGTGTTATGACGTTAAATTAACCACTTATGGTAACCATTATTCGATTTCACTATTTTTTAGATCCCTAATTCATAAAATCCTCGATTTTTCTTTCTAGCATGGGACCAATCTGATAACTTTGTTAAGTTCTACGTTACCTTAAACAACGTCCAGTCTTTACCCAGCGAAAACGTATCTTGCTCTGTCACATCCAAGTAAAATCTAATGGACTAATAAAAAAAAGTATAATTTCTCCTGACTAGATCTATGGAATTAAAAGTCTTGGGCTTGGAAGGGAAAAACTATACCCTCCCGATTACCAATCTCTTGAAAGAAATTGACCCCGCCAAGAGCCATCACAAGGTCAAAACAGGTAAATTAAAAGCATTTCATTAGCTTGAGAGCTTCAATGAATCTCCTTTCTTCCCTTTATTCGTAGACATGGTAACGATTTTCTTGGCGAAAGCTAGTACTGACCGTTGGTCTCATGTCACGGTGGAAGAACGGAAAGTTGAAGAAGCTCGTAAACCCAAATTCGATGATGGCGCTGATCCTAGTAAGAGTTTAATGACAATGATGAAGCAAATGTACGACGATGGTGATGCCGAAACGAAACGAACCATCGCCAAAGCCATGATTGAAAGCCGGGAGAAACAAGCCAAAAGCCAGGCTGGATTCGATGACCTCTAGACATGGCCCCGCCCCCTTAATTTCAGCCCTTCTCTTTTGCTGCGATAATAAAGTATTGAAACATGGCTTCTTTTTCTTTCCGTTTACTCTAGTACGACCGTTTTCAGAGCTTCTGAACACGCCAACTTGACCTACAGCAGTTCACACAACGTGAACATGGAAAATAACGCCCACTTTTAGGGAACAACGAGTGTAGGTTCAGCTACAAAAGAGAAGCGAGGGGAGAAAAAGGAATTACGAAGCAAAATCGTTCGATAAAATCCATTCCCAGCGCAGACTAGTACATAATTACGGCTTTCACGCATCCGTTTGCTTAATTTATCATTCGCGTGACTACACGGTTTTAACTAGACAGCAACTCATAGACTGAAACATGGGTGGAAAAGAAGAAAAAGAAATGGGCCAGACTTAGAAGCCCCTCCCTGCCATTATTTTAGGGAGTGGGGGGGGGGGGTTAAACAAAACAAACCGATAAATTTGGGCTACCTCGCTTTTTTAGGATTCTCAAAACAAAGAAACGGACTTTATCGACGCGAAAAAGCATTTTCATAAAGGTCAAACATGTAAAGTTGCCGAGCGGACTTAAAAAATAAGCCCTGGTCAGGGTCGTTTTTCCTTGTTTCGTCATTGCTTCGATCCGCTACCAAAAACGCAAGCCGGAGTTACTCGATAAGTCATGGGTAGGACCAATCCATTCGTTCCAACGTTACTCCAAGGCAAGCCGGAGCAGCGCTACGAGTCCGGCCTGCTTTAACTTGTGTGTCCGGCGTTTGTCCCCTGTAGGTCAAATTTTTCCAAAGTAAAAGCTTACAGCATTCCCCGTAAGGTCAAGCCAGGACTGCTTGGAGTTATTTGTTCGTTAGCTTTTCCTAAGCTATACTCATTCTAAAAATGGCGGCGTAACGCTACAAGTCCCATCAAAAGCACCATTCATCGGTTTTTAATCTCCTTGTTTATAACCACTCTTCTGTGTTAATGCGTCTCATGCGACGGCAGGCCGAAGTAACGCTACGAGTCCCGGTCTGTTTTGACACAAAACACCGCTAGCTTTTCAAGTTAGCAATGAACAAACTATGACCCCAATATCCAAGTTAAAAATGCATAAAAATTAAGATTTCATTAGTATAATTACTACTTTCATTCCGAAATTCGTAACCACGCCCAATACTATTTCCTTTCGCATACAAATGTCAAAGCCCTCTCCCTTAACAAAACA
Organism: Lepidurus arcticus; assembly: GCA_003724045.1. NCBI lineage: Eukaryota > Metazoa > Arthropoda > Branchiopoda > Notostraca > Triopsidae > Lepidurus > Lepidurus arcticus. The sequence continues at coordinate 43,296 of RJJA01000330.1, forward strand.
ACAAAATAAATAAATGAAAACGTAATCGTAAATCGTAATTCCGTCCACACGGATCCTAATTTTTGAAACGCGCCGTTTTTATTCCCCTCGAAACCCCTAATGGGTTGTTCACATGCGGATTTCCTAAGCTTTACAAACCCCCCAGGGCGAGTTTAAGTATTAAAATCACGCAAACACCTCCTCCCCACAAAAAACACCCAAAATCGTCCTTGTTTGATGCTCTCACGTGACCTAGTCTCGTTTCCAATCCTCCTGTCATTTTTTTACGTTTAATACAACGATAGCAAAAACAAAAAACAGAACCAGATCCAATCTTTTTAGGACAAAGCCCTTAATTGATAAATGCTTCTCTTATATCCGGGATAAGACCCGCATTTTTTAATAATTTTTTTTTCGGGAGACGAATTTGTTATACATTTTGCCGTAACAAATCCCTAGAGACTGCAGGCTGCCAAGCTCGACAGTCTACTGTAAACAAACACGGTAACTGCATCCCCAAAATGATACAGCCATGGTCTTTCTTTCAAGTCCCCCCCACCTCCTCCCTCCCTATATCAGAGACCTCGCATTGTTTATTAAGGCAGGTCTAATTTTAGCTAAAAGCTGAAAATCTGTACCTCCGGTACGCCACCCCCCCCTGTTGTCGAAAAAAAGGAAAGTAAGAAAAGTGGGAATGTAATTTTTCTTGCCTTCAAATTGGAGCAAAGTGTCCTGCCAAGCTAAGACAAGCAGTGACATTAACCGGTAGAAAAAGGGCAAGGTTCGTTTTTCTCTTTGATCTTCCGCGACTGAAGGTAAAAGAAACGCGAATGTGTTTTACGTGAAGGAGTGAAGCGAGTTAGAAGAAGAGGGTATACTGCGTGTATCGTTTCCCTATAGAAAATATGGGAATAAAAGTTGTCTCTCTCGCGTAATTCACAGAAGCTCATCTGGAATTCCGCGATTTGCCATTTGAGAAACCCTTTTCTAGCGAAGAATGAAGGGAGACGAGTTGGAGTGATTAGATGGACGACAAGCAATTGGATTCCGACGTTATGGGGAATATGAGTCAATCTTCCGCAAACAGGGTTAAGCGAAATTTGCAGTGGAAAATGAGTTTCCGTACAACTCGGTTAATTGTAAAGTAGTTATTTAAAGAAAAGGTCGTTGGCATAATTGGCAGAAAGTAAAATCGCGAATAAGATTCAGCAGCGGAATTGGGTGCTTTATGGTACCATAATTACAAGACGGAAGCTCCTAAGTACCTTTTCTCGGTCAATTACAGAGATTGAGCGAAAAAAGATTTTTTACTTTTCGCGGGGTTCTAAAATTCAATTCCGCGGAAATCAAGTACGCGAAAAATGCTCAAGCAAGAGAAAGTGAGACGGAAGAATAAATTGGGCGATATTTATCACGGTTTATAACTTATGGTTGGCGGAAGAGTATAGTGCTTGAGGTTATTGCAGGGGAGTTCCCCCCGTCAGACAATTCCGTGGAAGAGGCTATTCTTCCGCGGAAATTGACCCTGTCGGAGAACAAAGCGGTGTAAGATAAGCTGCATGAAGACAGATTTGACCTTACTTTCTTTTATTAAATTACGTAGCCTTTTAACCGTCCCAGAAACCCCAAGAAATTTCTTCTATTACTGCAACTTTTCGTTGTATGTAAGGAATAAAGGGGCCAGGGGTGGAGTACAGGGGGTGGAAGGGAGTTAGTTTCTGGAAGTAGTGGTGTTAGCTAGAAAGTAAACAGTTGGAATCTTTCTTGTAGGATGTTTAGGGCAGGAGTTATCGGCGATGAAAGCTGATTGGCTGTGTTCGCTGACGTCAGAGTCGTAAAATTCGACTCGAGTTATTTCAACCAATTCAATTCGGAAACCTATCGTCCAGTACCTCGTTGGACTCGCCTTCGCCATCCGCGTCCGTACGAATTGCAATAAATCCAGACCCTTCTGCGGAAGTTTTTTCCCGCGGAATGGCATCAGCGGTCTTACAAAAAACGAGCGTTTCCTATTGGGAAGGAGTAGTGAGACTATTCTCTAGCTTAACCAGACAAAGCCACAAAGTCTTTAGCGAGTCAGTCTATATCTTCCACGGAAGGGAGTGAAACGAAAAGTCGACCGAGCTGTGGAATATAGACCCACGGAGGCCCGAGGAATTCTCTTAGAACTCCGCGAAATCGTATCCTTAGAACCAATTCTTAGAAACCCTTTCTCTCACTTTCCTTTTTTCTTCCTCTTCCGCCAAGGACTTCGCGTGAAAATCGGATTTGCGGTCACGGAATGATCGTCTTGACGTGCCAAATTTATTTCGCCAAAAACCTTTCCATTCATATGCATTGTGCTACACTAGTGACATACCATTCCTCTTTTTTGCAGCAAGCAGAACAGCCTTGTCAAACATTTCTTCGAGGAACTTTTATGATAAATGGCCCTAAGGTGGGGGACAAGGGGGTAGACTGACTGAATCGAGCGAAGAGGGGGGAGCTTATGTCCCGACTAATGATGCCCCCAGCAAAACTGCCTACAACGGGGCGGGGCGTGACAAAGTCTCATTACAATCGGAATGGATGCATTATGGATCGTTGAATGACTCGAATTTCTGGATTTCATTCTTCTTTCCTCTTCCATTAGCAAGAAATCATCACAACAATAAGCGTTGACAGCTTAGCCACGCCCTTGCAATCAACCCTTTCAAGCCTGGAATCGCCCACGCTTCCTCTTGTGTTCCTTTAGAAAGATCTTAATTGACGTATTAAACTGCCGTCTGGGGGCAGGAAGTAGAGGGCCAAAGGATAGAGATAAAAAGAAGAAAGGAAAAATTGGGGAAAACGTGAGAGGGCTAAAAGGGACTCTGTCCTTCTGGCTTGTTAGTGCATAGTGATGTGACTCTCCGTTCTTCCTTTTATTGGACCTACACTGGCTATTTCTGTTCCTTTTGTAGCCTCGGGGGATCCGAAAAGGGCCGTAAAAGGTTGCTGACCATCGCATCATTACTTATCGGGGAAAAACAAAAGGTTTCGGCCATTATTGGCCCGCGTTTTCACCTCGATACTGAAGCCGAGTTAGAGTATTACTGCAGGGATTTTTAGCGGGAGAAGCTAAGACAAAGTGGGCAGAAATTTTCTTGCACTTGCAGACTTTTCGTCCGATTTACACTATGTTTAAAGATTTTCGAACCTTTTTGGGATACTGACTTTGAATTCTTTTCTTTTCCGAGAAAAAAAACTTTATTACTTCCGCGTAAATGACGTATTACTTCGACATTCGTGTAGGAATATATAATTATATATATGGGGAATTAATCCAGTTTCGTGATACATAATTAGATGACTACTTACGACGTATGTAGATATGTATGTATACTTACGAGGTAGGTATATACATAAACCATACCTCGTAAGTAGTCGCCTAATTATGTATCACGAAACTGTATAAATTCCCTATTTTTGCAGACATAATTTTCATATATAAATAGGGGAATTTATTGGCTCTGATAGCTTTTCGCTTCATAATTGGTAGCTGTTTTTTACGCAATGAAAATAAATGGAATTTAATATTACTGCAGTAAAGTTTTCCAGAAATGGCACATAATTTCAATAATTTCGAATGATTGTTACATAGCCTGTGCGGTGCGAAGAAGAAAATGTTATTTGCCAAAGTAGCAGTTTCTCAGCTATGTCATTATGAAGACAAATTACCTTCATTTTACTGCAACAGAAATTAGCGAAATTCCACACTTTCCTATTCTAAGTCAAGCTATAAATCTGCCACGCTGGAAATTCAAGCCAAACAAAGCGTCTGTATATGCTAATTTTGCTTATGTATACAGCAATATTGCGTCATTATTACTGCAAGTATTCCCTTCCATAAATTCCCTGTTCTGTATATTCACGCGTCTCGGCTTACAAACCTTATCGCGGCAACATCCACAACCAGTCTCAAAACTGCCGTAGAATCTTCAAATCTAAAGAAATCTAATATCAGTAATAATTCCGTTAAACCTGTAAGTCAAACAAGAGTTATTCCAAACTTGCAGTGCAGTTCAGAGCCTAAAGATTCAACAAGTTTATATCTACTCAGACACTAAAACTTCAAACGTCGATGATAATTTTATCTATTGTGCCTTATCAATCTCTTGATCTTCTTCAATTTCTTTATCTGTCCATCTTTGTGTTTCGTGAAGTTAAATATCTTCAGTTAAAAATCTTCGTTCAAAAGAATATCTTCAGTTAGAAAATCCCAAGCGTAAAATCTTGTATAGTCTGTCTCTGACATTACAGGAAAATGAAAAGAAGACTAAAATGAGACGCGCGGATCTTCATATAACACACGCCGACGCCAGGTCCAATTAAACTCCGCCCTGGGGAGCACCCCGTTCATCGCCAGCGGCTACGGGCCACTTCCAGTCACTCGCTAACCGTGGTCCCAGTCAGACGTCAACTTCGCTCCCTTTCACTTGTCTCAAAGAAAAAACGAATCTCTCTTTTTCTCTTTCTCTCTCTCGCGCCTTCTCTCTCTCTCTGTCAAAAAAGGGAACGATATTTCTACCCGACTATTACTCGACGTGGATATACCTACATTCCCTCTCGAAGAGTCAGAAACGAAAAAGAGGCCTGGTGAGCTTGTTTGGTCGATATCGACATGTCATTTTTTGCGAGTCAGTGAAGGAAAGAAAAATCTTCCAGCAACGCGAGAAAACAAAGAAGAGCAAAGCAGCCGGTGTATACGCTTTTTCTTTCCATCGTTGGGTGAAAGGATTGCTTTCGCATTTTTAGCCTCCAGCATTCACCAGAACGTGCTATCTTCCGAGTCCCAAACGCTGCTGCATTGCAGCTGGTGTGGTCGTTTTCTACTCTGGGTTGGAACAAGTATCGCTTTTGTGGAAATTTGTGGGTTTTATCTAAATTGTGCATTGTCGACCCGAAGCACAATAAGAAAAACTCGGTGAACTTGGTCTGCAGAGCTGAAAGCGCTTAAGGTTGATAGGATATGCTCGGCGGTACTTGACGTCCAAAGAAGTTTCTTTCGCTTCTGGGTGTGTAAATGCCATGTCTTTGTGCTCGTAAAAAAAGAAATTGCAAATTTAATAACTGAACAGCTCTGATGTGGCGTGTGTGGATGTGTGCTCCTCGTCGTGCCTTGTAGCCCGTTCCTTTGAATATTCCGTGTAGCAGTGTCATCAACAGTTTTTTCTTTAACACACTCACTCACTTTCTTTTATTTCGCTACTGGCTTATCCGACGAATAACAGCCGTACCTTTTTTAAGTGAAAACTCACGCAAAAGTGGAACCACAAGCAGACGCCATGGGGAAGAAACCATCGAAATTGTCCCAGGATACCATCAACAGATTGACACAGGATACATATTGTAAGTTCTTTCCTATTTTCAGTTCAAAGTTTAAGTAAACGTTCATTCCGAATTCATTGCACCATGGCAGTACTCCATTTTCAGTTTGTTTAAATCTTTACTTTACGAGGGTTTTTTTCAAAAATATTTGGAAATTTCTGTCTTTTGATTCTCGTTGTTTTGTTGAGATGTAAATGTTTGAAAATGTTTTACAGAAACCCTATTTCCTTACAGGGCTCTATGAAATCAAAGCTTAGAATTGAATAGTAATGCAAAAAAGTGAAGTACAGTACAAGTTGGGATGTTAGCATGTAGATGGAACTTCATTGACTATCTAGCGCCGCTCGCACTTCGGTTGATGACGTCACAAGAGTAGAAAATCTCTGTCCAACACTTCGGACAAACTTCAGAATTAATGTTAAATTTCAGTTCATGTGAACAGAATCACAACTTTTATCGTGTCTTTAGCAAATATGATTAAAACGTAATCTAGGATTTATAATAATTCGCCAAGTATCAAATCACATTACGGAAATTTATTAAATAAATGTTTTATTTTACTTTGCCTTAATATTCCAATTTTATATTAGTTTTCAGCAACTTACTTTCATGAGTTTTAAAAGATTAAAGTTTTTTTTTAAAAAATCTGTGAAATCTACCAAATGGAAATTGGAAACTTTTCTGCTTATACACTTTGCAGAAATACCTTGCAGGGATAAAAAAAGACAAGAAATTTTGAGAATATTTCAAAATGTAGACTTGAATAATAGCGGTAATAAAAGGGAGACAAATTAGATTTATTAGCCTACTAACTAAGCTTTACTAACTAAAAACTACTCATAAAAACCATTAATCCAATATTTATAATATATTAAAGCTAAGTTCATATAAACATAAACTGCAGCTTTTGTGTGCAGAAACATGTCTTTGATGGCGTCTACGCCAATCTAATTAGAACAGGAATCTAGAACCTATACCAATTCCCTCCGACGTCCTTAAGAACGCTTTAAAGACACGGCTAGAGGACGCCACTGGCAAATAAACCGTCTGCTTCATGGTACTGTTTTCGGGTGTGGGCCCGGATTCGATTTCCATAGAGGAACAACAACGAGAGCTTTGGCATTGAGACTTATGCAAATCCAATCAGACTTTTACGTTTCATCCGGGAACTCCAGCATTCTCTCGAAGCACAAATAAAAATAAAACCCTACCCATCAAAAGTTGGACTCAGACCCCGTGACTGCAACCCCTCCACGCACAAAAGATCACAAAACTCGTCTAACAATATTACATAGAGAGGAGAGGGTGTGATAGAGATAGATAGATATAAAGAGAGAGAGAGAGAGAGAAGAAAAGCCTAGCTTTTAACGGGACAAAGACACACGTGGTTAGACTCCGCAACGAAACCTTTAACATGCTCAGCGTGTTCCTTTTCCTTTCTCCCCGAACAACTAACGACAGATCCTTTACCTCGCTATGAAACCCTTTCGGGATTCAGATGCTCCGTTTGGCCACGCATTTTTGGAAAGCCTTCATATACATACACATTAAAAGTCACCTTAACTCCCCCCTCGCTCGATGTTGATTACTACAGCAGCGCCATCTTGTGCTAAACATCTGTTACTCCCTATTTTCTTCTGACTCAGCTTAGAACATCTGTTATGTGTCTAATATAAGCGAACAATACATACTGAAGAAGCTTGTGCAATCTTGCGCATCAGGAACACTACTACAGAGTTAAAGAAATAATTTCGATTACTTCAGAAATGTGACACTTTGTGAGATGGAAATCAATTTTCTATTTCATCTAAGGTACACTCATAATCTAATGTCTACATTCTGAAATATTCTCAAAATTTCCTTCAGAGTTTTCCAAAAAAGTTTAGGAATAATTTTATCTCTGCAGAAGAAATTAGTTTGAAAATTTCTGCTTTTTAACTTCACTTGTCTCTCCTAAACATTGAACTTATGAATTTCTATGGTATAGTTGGATCCCGTTTTTCTTAAACTGTAATTCGGAAAAGAATGCTAATTCCCATAGAAATGCTGCTAATATTTCGGCAGATTTGTAAATACGTAATACGTGGTTGATATGTGCATATTGTTTTGAAATTAACTTATAGATCTGATGGGGGATGAGTCAATATTATGTAGTAGCAAAATGCGAATTTGGGTAGAACTCTTTTTTTACCCAAGAAAATTGTGTTCTGGTATTTCTGCCGATTCTCGGATTCTAGAAAAACTGATTAGGAAAGCATTGAGGTATTTGAAAAAAATTGCTTAAAATGCAAAATTAAAAAATATGGCAGATATTCTGCCGACAGTTCTATCAGTTTCCTAGTTTTCCAATACAAATGAACGTGCGCCGGCATTGAAAAACTGATTTGCGCAGAAAGTAATAAGCTTCCAAATACGAATGCAAATTTCTGCCAAATCTCTTCACATTTCCCTGCTGGACTTCCTTCCAGATATCCGCGCCCTAAAACCGCAACTAGCGAGAACAAGGCCAAAGAGCTCATGAATTTAAAATCACTCAAAAGAATGGCCCATTTCTGCCGAAGAAATTCCTCCAAATCCCGTTGTAGAGGAACAAGCATTTGTTTTAGAAAACTTACAAAGATCCCTTACAAAGACTCCCTCATCTAGTATCCGCGGGACCCCTCAGTTTTTCAGTTCTCTTTAAGTACATAATCTCATCTGGGACGATCTCGTGCATTCGCTGTAGCTCTTCTTTCTCTGTTGACATGACTGCGAAGCCCTGGCTGCAATACGTGTGTACATAGACGACTGAACAATGGGGACCTTAGCGTGCTTCTAACAGGGGCTCGCCGTTTAAATAATTCAAACCGTCGGAGCCACAAATCCTCCCTTGCTTATAGCACGAACCAACACGACAGCCTTTTAAGAACGGACCCGCGGGGCATCACAATTGCCGGTATTACTAAAAGCAACAAGACAACTTCCAGCCCTCATCAAATCTCCTCTACCCTCCCTGGACCCTACTTAAACCTGTCGCCATTAACCAGCGCATGTTAACACCAACACCACCTCCCCACGGACTGGTACAATTCCCACGCCATCTAGTGGTAAAAATAACTAATGCAAACGAAAATAAGATTCATGGGGTGCAGACAATGACTGACTGTCAAAAGCCGGCCGCCTTTCCCGAAACTTAGGAAAAACTGATACGAAAATGCTCAAAAAAATCCATCAGTTTGTTACAGATTGGTTTTGAAAGGAAACAACTTCAAGAACGTTTCTTACTGTTGGAAATAAAGTACTTCACGCAGATTTACGTCCATCAACCCCCGCTGCTTTTCCCTATCAAGCCGAGCCAGTCATGCATCTCTCATTTATTTTCCTTTTAAAAGAATAAAAACTCCAAACAAACATTCCCCTTCTTGAACTATTTTCTGTTCGGCAAAAGGTGAAAAACGAAAGCCAAGAAATATTGCATTTCTGTCATGACTGGCAAATCACGCGACAATATCTCATCGGGAGAAACAAAAAAGGAAAACAGTTGCGAGTCTAGTAGTCGTACTACTGGACTCGCGGACGCCAGCAGACGTCCGCCAAGACGAAGCAAAAGAGAAAAGCAAACCAACAAAAAAAGATCCCACAGTTTCGGGTCCTTTCCATTCCGTCATTGATTTCAGTGGGTTGGGGAAGCTTTGCTAAACTCCACCGACCCCCGACACCCTAAATTTCACCCTCTCCCTTCCCCTGTTCTTGCTTCCAGAAGGTCCGTGCGGAAAACCGGGCACCCCCTTGGGGTTTAAGGGAGAAGGGAGGCGGAGCTTACCACGGGGGGCATAGAATACTAGGAACCGAAGGTTTAGCGAGCAAGACCGAGCGAGACTGAGAAAGGGAATGCCAAGTTGAGGTCGTTTCTTGTATATATTTTAGACCTCCCACTACCGAACAGCCCATGAGGCAGCCTGTGGAAAAGATAATTGGGACGCGTCACAATACAGCTTAAGAGAACCTAGTTGTATACATGTAATTAGCCGCCAGGCTCATTTGCTACAGCCCAATTAGAGTGAGAATTTTCCCAAAGCCTTCTCCAACCTTCCCCAAACTTCCCTTGATGTAGAGTCTGGAACCCCGGTTTAATTAAGGTTTAGAAAAGGGGAATTTCTGCAGTTGAATTCTTACAATGGGAAGCAGTTTAGACGAATCTCGAAGAAAGAACGCTGTTTGGAAGAATTTAAGACTTATTTGGACGAAATTGGAGATAAACTTGGAATCCGAAATAAATTGGAAAAGATTGCAGGTCAAGTTAGAAGAATGGAAGTAATGGTAGAAACAGAAATAGTGTAAGTAGTAGAAAAAGCAACAGAAGTAAAAAGAAAACAAATGATGAACGTAGGAATAGTTGCAGGGGTCTTAAACTTGAGGAATGTTGACGTTGGAAATTAAAAGAACTACACAAGTAACGGCAGTAATTTCGCAGGGTACTGGCAAGTACTGGGAGGAAACTGCTGCAAGATTTGTTAGGAGATTCCAAGATTGGTAGGAATTAACATAACTGAACCGCCCAAACTTCCGGGATTTCGAAAAGCGTGTAAATCTATTGATTTGCTCTGTATAAAATTACTTCGGTACTCTTCATTATCACTGACAGAATTTATAAGTTTCTACTGCAAAAATACAGGCTCTAAAGGGTCTCATTTCTAAGAAAATAAATTTCACTTATTTTTAGTAATTCAATTAGATAAGTGCTGGATTCCGGAGAAATACTACAGTCACGCAGTAATAATCTCTACCACATCTGACAGTAACTTCCGTCTACTTCTAAGAATTTTTCGTTTAATTACAACCCAGAATCTAAGACATTCGCGATAATAAAAATCGATATTCTATTTCGATATGTCAATTTTCAAAATATCAAAAAATGAAAACAATATCTGCAGTAATTACGTACAAATTTCTACGTGCTATTCGGTCCAAAAAGAGTGTTTAACCGAATGATCTGGAGTAAGACCAGCTGCATGGAAGGAGCATTGTTTGGTCACTGTTAGCTACTCCTGGTTGGAACATGTCCCCTTATATTTCTGAAAGTAATTTCTTACTTCCTTCTGTCGATTTTCGTTTAAAACCACCCAAAATCAACTTTTGTCATGTTAAGAACACTAAGAGAAAATTGATAAATAACGCACTAACAAAATATAATCTTTTTGTAATAAATTACTTCTCAGTTTCTGCGTAAATTCTAACGCACAATTTCTGCCCGCTTATAAGCCGCCCGGCGGCTCTGGGGGACAAGCAAATTGCAATAAACCTTCGGATTGAAGGAAACTGGACGTTGACAAACGAGTCTCATCCATCACAAACTCTCTACTTACAAGGGCAGCTTACCAACAAAATGTTTTATCTTGAACCGCCGCTAGGCGGCGACTCTATAGAAACTCTTCAAAGGCTATCGATTGCAGATTTTCTTTCAAAATCAGCCACGAACAAATAAAACAGCCAAGTTTCGCTTTACGGACCGATGATCCTCCCCTTACCCCCTTACAAGACATCACGCCCTTCCCTATGCCCTTTTCAAACTTAAGTCTATTTTTTCCTCGGAAACGAGTGGATTTACGCAGGGACATTCAGTACAAACGGTTGACACATGGTCAGACCCTTGAACTGCATACATATTTACCCTCTAGCCCATCTTGGGCTCAGTTCCAGAAAGTTTTCTTTTTTTTTACTCATTTCGTTTCCTTAATAAGAATGGGAGATTGCTAAATAAAAAGGGGGCGTATAGGGTAGACCCGGTTTACAGTCCACTGACTTTCTGCGAAGAAGCATTTAATCCCCTGCGGCGTCAACAGGGAAAAACTACAAACGCTGACATAGGCGTGGCTATAATTTGTTCCCCAGACTCGCTGACCGGACATTCCTGAGACGCGCGAGAAAACTCACCGAGAATTAAGCACCATCTCGGAAATACCCTCAGGCGCTTAATCAGCACTTAACGTAATAATTCACTGCTAGATGGCAGAACAAAAATTAGGGAACAAGTCAATTAGTTAGACGCACAGTTAAGTGAAATTAGACGAATTTCCGGGAAATTTACAATGTGGAATAAATTAGTGATCCGAATGAATCAATTAAGAAAATTAAGTACTTCCACAGCAAAATGTATTTGATTTTTAAAATAGAATTCTTGTCATGTTTTAAGAAACTCGGAAATTTTAGTAATTCTTTAAGAAAGTATCTTACAAATGTTAAAGATCGTATTGGTCCATGCATACAACTAGGACAGAATGTAATTATCCGTGTGAAGAACCTAAAGTTTTACAAATTTCTTCAGACATGTAGAAATATCCTCGTACGAGCGCAGTTCTACATTCCGTGGAAATTGTCCTAATTCTTAGAAATTTTTAGTAATTCCATTCCTAATTTTTGGGAAACATTAGAAATTCTGGTAGAAATTTCACTTACAGATTTTCAAAATTGTGCTAGGAAGTATAAAGCACGTTTTTAGATAACTTATTCTCTCTAGAAGGACTGCAAACGGCTTCCACAGCATGTGGCAATTTCTCTCCTGTTCAGTTCGTTATTTTTCGTACGCAAACTTGGTTACACTAATTGCAGCTGCTTTCTCATGGGCCTCGGGACATTAGGCTACGGGTGTGGGGGAAGTTTTGCACGACAGAGGGAGCCAGTGATAATTTATCTCGGTGTATAAAAGGCAACACGGAGAACCAGAAGGAAAACTTCGTCGGGTTACCCTCGTTTTTCTTTGTTCTGCTGATCCCCGAAAGACCAACTTTCGGTACTTGGCTGTAATTCAATAAGTTCCATTCAATGTTTCCTCATTTTGTCTCATTCGTGTTTCCTATCGAACCAATACCACACGCTGCACCCTCTTTACCCCCCTCCCCCGCAAAAAAACTGTGAAGGATGATCAAGAAAGCTAAGCGGGAACGCCCGTAACAAAGAATGATGACGTCACACTAATTGGATGGTTTCTTTTTATTTGCATTGTGTGTACCCAATATCCGTTTTTAACGTGTTTCTCTTTTTCTTTGTTTTTCCTTTTACAGTTGTGGAGAAGGAGATCAGACAGTGGTAAGTAGCCTTCTAGCAATCTTGACTACGCACCTGAGCCCCGCGATTCCGCACGCTTCGCTGGATGGTGATTGTCTGAGTCGGTAAAACTGATCCGAAGGGACCGGTTTTCGCTCCTCCAAAGTACTGGCCTCTCTACAAAAACTCGAAACTTTGAGCTTACTATTGAGCTTGCTTGGAGCCAGCAAAGACGCTTAGTGGTACCAGCCCGTATCAAGTGCCGGTACTGCCACCACTTACTCTTTTCACTCATTACGAATAAAGTTAAGTTTCCTCTAAGGAAAGGAACGCTCCTTTCCGGCTCTAGGTTAACTCGGGCCACTCATCGTACGCGTTCATGCTAGCGAGGTGAAATGACTCAAAGTACTGACAGTAATTGCTACCGGTGCTCCCGTTTCGACGTGGCTGCTTTTTGCAAGATTGACTCTTTATTGCGAGGAAAAGTCGATACTGACATAAACTAATTTATGTGCGTACCGACCGGTGCATTACTAGTACTTTCGGCGTATTATGTATAGGCTCATTAGGGTGCCAGCTGCTTTAGTACTTGTTTAGGACCCAAGTTACGCCTACAATACAATCTCAAGCGATTTTAGTACTGGCCGGGTCACGTGCCGGTACTTTCTGGAGAATATTTAACTCCGAGAACGGCCAAGTGGCCGTTTCTTTTTCACTGCACGAGCTTCTAAAGCTTTCGCAAAGTTGTCCAACCGGACCAGAAAACTCAATTTCCTCTCCTTTTATGTTCGCAAAACTTCCCTTAAAAGTAATTCTTTGTATAACACGGTAACCCCTTCAAAAGATCCTATCTGGAACGCTTTGACCCATTTCAAAGCTTCCAAATATTTACCCCACAAGAAAAAAGAAAAGAAAAATCTCCTCAAAATTTTTATCAGCCAAGCATTTCGACTCACTTGAACGACTTCCAGAGCCTCTCATTTTCAGCTGAAGAAGCCGAAGCAGAAATACTGAGTTATTCAAGGACCATTGAAAACAAGGAGCCAGTAATTATGTGTTAGGATCCTATGAGTACAACAACCCCAAGAACTGCAGAACCTTGCAGACAAGACATTCTTTTCCGTTCAACATTTTCTTTTCGGAAGAAATGCAAAAAATAAATAAAGTATAGCACAAATTGGTTGAAAGAAGAATCGTGTTGGGAAAAAACACAAGAAAACGAGAAGACCCCCGGATTGTACGAATGACTTGGCTCACCCTAAAGACAAAGGGAACGTTCTTTTAAAAAAATCCTTTCAGCAGTTTCGCTCACAGTAACTTCTATATAAAAGAAATATGAGTACGCCCCAACACATCTGCTTCAAACGGTACTGTATGTACATTTCATTCGGGCCAAGAATACAAATAACATCATACGAACCCTAACTAGGGTCCGTGTTGGCTGAAACTTCCTTTAAAGGGGAGGGGCGTGGCTATTGCCGTTTGAAATGCGTAGCATAGGGTTTCAACGTTCCGTGTACTTGTACTCTTCCGGTGAAGAGTGTACTCCACTCGTTCACCCTGTATCATTTCACCCTCTCTAGCTTCACACTTAAACTAGACTACCCTCCGCATTGATCGAAACCCAATTCAGGATTTACACCTTGGAGTGTACTGTATTGATGTGACCAGTTTAGGTTCCCATCTTAAGGTAGAAAAGCGGGTTAAAGGGTATCGATCCTTCACTTACCCTTTCTTAGGGGTTTTTGTGATATGTTCTCACTTCTGACTAGCTGAATTGGGAAAAAAAATCCCCAAAGAGAGGACGCCGGTACAACGCTATGAGAACTAATGGTTTGCCGTCACCCTACCCGCATTGCGTATCACGTTCACCCAACGCACCCCAAGGAGGCGTTACGCCCGTTACACCCCAACCTTACACCCTTCCTCAGCGTAGAGTAAACCGCAGCGGCGCTTAAGTCATAAACTTGTCCGATGTTGATGGATAAACTTTCCAATGCTGGCACTTCTAATACGGACTAAAAGCTTAAGCAGATATGGTAAAAACATGGATCATATTGCAGGACTAACCTGCTATGGATTCTTGTCAATGTCAGCCAACAGGTTACGTTACGAGCAAAGGACACGTATAGTAGTGATACCCCTACAAAATCACCCCACCCTTGCAGGGCGTTGGCCATTTGGGTTGACCTATCCGCCCTCTCCAGAACGCTTCGGGCCATGTTATCTCATACTTTGCCCCGTTTTTAACGCGGCAATTAGCACCGCTCGCAAACCCAAATTATTAACCCTATCGCTACCCAACACAAATAGAGCGAGAGGAGAAAAAATCCCTAAATATACTTTCATAACCATTAAAGAATGCCCTAAATCCCAAAGTTGTGTTTATCCCTCTCAAGTTTCCTTCCGCTTTTCATCTAGTAACATAAAATAAACAATTCGTAACGCCATCTAGCGGAATGGCCATTACGAACTTACATTACGAACTTACCCGGTTTCCCGTAGTTTCCCTGAATACACAGTAAATCTAAAGCAACCGATGCCACTTATTACAAAAGCCAATGAAAACTGAACTAAATATTAAAGATAAACAACCCGACCCGCCATCTATTGTATGGAGCGCTATGTAAAGGATATTGGGGATAAGGATAAACAAATGCAAGGATATGTCAAGCTCCTAAAAGTGTACCTATATAAGAAATGGGATTAACTAACATCTTAGAAAGTTATACATACTGGGGAACAATACATCCGGATAATTGGTCAATACCAATATCGCTGACTTTGGCAATGGATCCCCATCGGCCCCTTCTCTCCCGAAAGCGCTGACGTATACGGAGTCTATAAAAAATATAGTACACCGGCAAATCAAAAAGATTGGATGGAATATAGACCGCCCGGTACGCGATATTCTGATTCTCGTAACATTTTACCGCAGTTCGTCCTCGCCGTTTACTTCATTCTCGGCAATTGCTATCTATAAAAACTCCAATAACCCTCATAACCTTGCTCTCAGCCTCCATGGGCTCCTTTTCTTTCCTTCTTCGCTTTACTGCTCCGCGAGGGTAAGAGAGGGTAAAGGTCGTGAAGAAAAGTGCCATTTCTGTGGCTCTAAAAATGGAAACAAGATAAGATTACAAGTCTCTGAAAGAAATTCTTGCAAAACTCGTTTGCTTTTCCTTCTAGGTATACCAATCCTCCCTATCTTTACTACAGATGTTCTACCTGCCCTTTTTCCGGGAATATTTGTGCCAAGAAGAAAGAAACCTTCCTCCTCACCTTCCCCTGGTATTCGCCAGAGTTTCAATGTCGTTCTATTTTTTTTATTATTTTTTACAGCAATTTTAGAGCAAGGCACGCAAGATGGCTGAGTGAGCTAAGCGGGATGCCAATACGAATAAGCTCCTCCCCTTCACCCTCGCTACCCATTTTTAATCCACAAAATAAGAATCGTTATTCCACTCCAACTGAGAGAAAACCCTGAATATTTGTGTGCCTATTTTTTGTTTCTAACTTTTAAACAGTCTCTAAGATGTTAAATGCCTTCCAGGTTACGAAAAAAATGGCTTCTAACTTGATTAATTTACCTTTTTCTGATTTTCTGACGTTAGTTTAAGGGAATTTAAAGCTCTATGAATGTAACTCGTGCTACTCTGATCCAGTTGCAACCGCGATCTCTCTGAAGCTTCCTTTGGGGACGTATTTTGGGGGAATTATATTTACCTATAGGCTACAGCGCACAACTAAAAAAAGGAAAATAAACCGTTGGACAAGCACGCTAACTGATCACCGCGCCTCTAGGGGGCATGTAACCTAGCATGTCGTACGTCAAGTGAACATTCATTTTATTTCGTCTTTCCTCTTCAAACAAACTCGTGGAAGTCTTTTGGCCTTTCAACAGAAATGACGAACGGCTTTCAGTACATCTTTTCTTTCTTTTTCCTTTTTTTATTTTCTCTTTCTTTACTCTCGCGCTCGGTATATAGTCAATACACATTCTTTATAGCTGTCGCTCAGCTTAGTCCCAAGCTACCCCCGTACTCAATGCAAAGCAAACTATTTAGATCCTTTTTTGAAAAAACTCACAACGTAAACCCCTAGATTGTACCCAAAAGAAGCAATCGAACTACCAACTACCCCAAAACCGCTCCAGGGCGATACAAGTGAGCTCGATTGTCTTATAAGTATCACCTCAATATTTTAAAAACATGCCTTCTTTTTCTCATGAATGTTAAAGAACAAGATTTTTTCCTTTCCTTCCTTCCAAATTTCACGAAAGTAAGTTTTCCTTTCCCTAAAGCCGCTGAGCCGTTATGTCAACCGCCTTAGGCGCTTTTCCGTGGAGGAAAATAAAAACTTGAAAACTTGTCCCAAGGATCTGTTCAGCTGAGATAAAAAAAGAATTTTTCTTCCACAAAAAATTTGATTTTTCTCTTCTCTTGGTGAATTGTGTCATGTGTGGATGCCTTTATGGGAGGTAATCATGTATAATTTATGCTATTCATTAAGCAAGATTAGTATTGAGCCTATACCAGCGAATTGTATACGTGTGTTCTATGTGTGTGTATATGAATGTTGGATATCTTAAGGGAAAGAGAGAGTGACGGATTTCGGATGGGCGCGGATGGCTTTGGTGCGTGTAAAGATAGTGGACCATGCACATGATTCTCCCTCGGTATATCCATACCTAATAACAATCGTGTACCGCGATGTTCGTGTGGATAGATTCATTTGAAACTTTAATTCTCTCTCCGTCCGTTCCAGGCACAAAGGGTTCCTCAAAGATTGTCCGAACGGTCAACTAACAGAAAAGGTAAATTATTTATAATTTTTTTCTTTTTAATTGCAACTATCGAAGACAACCAATACGTTATAAAAACACGCAATATTAATAGCTTCGGGTTTTAGGTCTCAAGCTGAGAAAACCGACTTCTTATAGGGCTGATTCCTCGAGCAGTTCCCTGGGTTAAACCACCAGATGCGACACTGTAGAAACCGTACGGCGGTGTCTACCGTGAGAACTAGGGAAAAGCAGTCATTTCTTGAGAATTTATATTCACGTTCGCCATTGTCACTAGGATACAAGTGGCGGGAATTCACTATTTACCGTTTAGACTGTGATCTATCTAAATGTGATCTGCGAATGTGATCTGTGTAGACTGTGATCTGTCTAACTTCTCTGACGAAGCGTCAGCGGTATCCTAGTAACAACTGGGAACCCAAACATAAACTCTCAAGAAATGGCGGCCTCAGCCTGGTTCCCTGCTATGCTAGCGCCGTACGGTTTCTACAGTGTCACATCTGGTGGATTAACCCAGGAAACTGCTCGTGGAATAAGCCCTCTTATATACATGCCGTTTTGTGAATTTCGTAGCAAAAGTAGAATGTGGCGTCACCACGACACTATAGCCGCGTTCGTTTTGACCAAAGTTTAAGCCGACTTAAAAGTCTACCCAAGACTTTGTGCTAATAAGCGTTCGAGATAGGTAGACTTTGCTCAACTTTGGGCTTATAAGCGTTTTCTTTAGCTAGTCGACTTAAACTTTAGAAGTCGACTTTTAGTTTGGGTCCAAAGTCAGGCAAGTCTATAGCGTGTACTCTTATGCCTAGACTTAAACTTAACCCCGCCTCTTGTTTATATATCTCCTTTGTTGATATCGAACAATTCGTATACTGCTTTTGTTTATTTTCTACAAACACCGCCCCATGGGTGGAGCAATGGTAAGTTTTTGCTTACAAACGTTCGTTTTGACTCAAGACTTTCCAAGTCGACTTCGGTAAACTTTCAAAGTTTAGGCTAAAACGAACGCTCGTAAGCAAAAGTCAATGAAGTCTAAGTTTAAGTCAACAGTGCAAAACGAACGCGGCTTATATATGCTCTAATTGTGTGATAAACTCTTACGATTTTTATTTTGTTTTTTCTTTGCTATTGTTTTCTCGCTTCGTTTTACGAAACCAAATGAGAACACACTTGCAAGCCTTTTTCGATTTTTTAAAACTATTTAAAACGGAGTGAGCAATGCTCGTTTCCGTTTGCCTTTTTCGATTACTCACTAAACATCTACGACGCCATCGTATTAAAACTATGACAGTGTTCGAACTTATTGCAGCAATTCCCACTTTTCTATTAAAATACTTATGCGAGTAATCCTCGCAAGAAATTGATGATGTCACAGGTTCAGCCAATCAGTCGATCACTGGATTTTTTCAGTTACTACAAAGTGCTATGATTAGCGGCTAAATTGCATTCTGATCATTCCGAATCGTTGTGCTTGATAACATCCTCTCCAATCAACTCACACCATTAGTTGTCTATCCTTTTTGTAAAAAAGCGAACCCTAATCACAACCCTACCTTGTTTCTCCACAGGGCTTTATTAAGATCTACAAGCAGTTCTTCCCGCAGGGAGATCCTTCCAAATTTGCTTCCCTTGTCTTTCGAGTCTTCGACGAAAACAAAGTAAAGGCCCATCTCATTCTCTGTAGTCTTGCTCTTTTCTTTCCCCGACCAAAAAAGACCAACAAAAACACCCAAACCACCTCATTAATGTACCCCTAAGATCTTCAGCTTCCGGCTGAGAGCATTCCGCCCACATTTTGCCTTAGGAATAAGTGTCCTTCGACAATCCTTCCGGACGATCAACCACGTAATTACATCCTAAATCCTCCCCTTCCCTGTCCACACGTGTTAAGAGAGTATATTTATTTATCGATTTCCCAGCCCCCGGATTCTAATTCCTTCGCTGTGTTTACTTGATCTCGAAACTTTCGCCATTTTCGCCAAAGCTTCTCAAACTTTCAATTTGATTTTGCTTTCCGCAGGATGGCTCCATAGAGTTCGAGGAGTTTATCCGTGCCCTTTCTATCACATCGAGGGGCAATCTGGATGAAAAGCTGCAATGTAAGTGTTTAATCTCAGAGTCAGAATCTCTAGAGGATCACTATAGAGCGAGTCAATACTCTGCGAGGATGCAAAACATCGTTTCTCACTTCGTCGTTCTTTAAAAAAAATGTAGATCTTCACTCACTCTAGTTTTTCTGTTACTCCATTATGGCTGACAGGGGCGTTCCGGCTTTATGATGTGGACAATGACGGCTACATCACGCGGGAAGAGATGTACAACATTGTCGATGCCATCTACCAAATGGTGGTGAGTACTAAAAATATATAATCCGAAAAAGAAAGATTTTTTGTTTCTTTAAAGATATTTTGTTATTATTTTTCAAACTGCACGTCTTGATGTTAATTTTTAAAAATTACGTTTTATAAAGTAAAAGTAAAAAAGAAACTATTTTATTTCTAAACAGACGGGGGAAAAAGAAGAAAAACTCTTCACCTAAATTAAGCAAATGCGAGAATAGTGATTCTTCTTTGCTTTTCTGCTTTCAGCAAACTACAAAGGTTTCCAACTTTCTAAACACAAAGTTCGTAATCAAAGTTTCTTGAACTTTTTTTTCCCCTTACTACCGGCGTAGGCTCACGCCTATTGCCGTACATTGTATTTCATGCATATGATTCTACATGAATTGTCAAAAATCTCACTCAAAGTTTCTAGAACTTTCTAAGCTTTTATCTCGTTTCATTTCTTTTTTAAGAAAAATTGGCGCATGATAGTGTTATTTAGCTTCATGTAATTTTCACTTATTCTTTTAAGACGAGTAAAAAATCGCTGAAATTAGTTCTGAAGAATATTTTTTGCTCTATATTTAAAGGGTCAACAACCAAACGTAGAAGACGAAAACACGCCTCAACGACGAGTGGATAAGATTTTCAACCAAATGGATAAGAATAACGACGACAAGCTAACCTTAGAAGAATTTCGCGAAGGAAGCAAAGCTGATCCCCGAATCGTGCAAGCCTTGTCTCTGGGCGATAACTGAAACTCTGGATGAATCACCAAACCAGAAAAGATCACGTTATATCCTTTCTATTCTCTTTCTCTCTCTCTCTTTCTAAGAATCCTTGTTATGGGTGGCCAAAATACAAATAAAGGGAAAATTGTCCGGAAATATGAACGGCGTTTTCTCCTCTTTCTTATACACTTTAATCCAGTCCCTCAACCCCCTTAAACTAAACCCCTCAAACCCATATCCAGCGCAGTCAATCTGTTTCTTTTGGCTGTTTTACTCTCCAAATTGGTTATTCTTCAGATTTTCTCGATGTTTTTCTAACAGAACTTTAAGCTTCCGAAACCCATTTCTATATCAATTTTTCTTTGTATCATTTCGAAATTATAATCTTAAACCGAGCAGAAACCCTTAATTTCTTTGCCTTATTTCCAATAAACTGTAAAAAAAAATCCTCTTGTTTCCTTACCAATCTACACGGTTTTTCCCACTTCGATTTTTTTTTCGTCTATTATGAAAAATGTGAAAAGTGTTGAATTCGAAGGGTTCTTTTTTCTTTTTCGCTTGATGATTCAAAAAGAAAAATAGTTGACGCCATTATAGCCTGAATATATATACAACGAGCAAGTTTCATTAGTAAGGCGGCGTGGCTGAAACCATAAGGGTGAAAAAAGTGTGAAAAGAGGTTAAAAACGTGAAATTGCTTGAATTTTGCAACAAAACTGCTCACAACGCCTCTAAATATGTTCTTTCATCGTCTTTCGCTTCTTTCAATTGCATTTTTACCCCTCCTGCTCCAATACGTGCTACTTGCCCCCCTTTTATCCTTCCAAGTGGTTTCTTTAATGAATGAATCTTAACAAAAGAAGAACATGGTTTTTGGAGTTTTTTTTTATTAGCGTTGCACAATCTTAGGTCTTTAGAGCGATTTTAAGCTTTCAAATTTTAAATTTTCATTTGCAATTTCTTTCGCCGCCCATCTCCTTCTAGTTTTAAGGAAAAACGAAAGTGGCAGAAAATAAGAAAAGCTTTTAGATGTTCGCCAAGCTGTAAAATAAACCCAAAACTTAGCTTTCCCAGTTTAATTTCGAGTTTCTATGGTTTCTTTTAAATGTGTCATGTCTTCTCCTCTCCCAATAAAGTCCAAGTGAAACTTTGTTGTTTTTCAGCAACTTTTCAAATTTGGTTTCAAGTTCAACAATCGTTAACTTTGAAGAACATCAACAAAATTTGGGGGGAAAGTCCCAAATTCCGCAATACAATGTACATACTTTGAATGTTGGTGCAACGCCCCTTTCTTGTTAGTTAATTTTTTATTCACAGCCAAAAAAAATGGATCTATCACTTTCTTTCCAAACGCAAAATGCATTTAATCAATACACTTGTTGAACTAAATACTTATTGGTACGATGGCATACGTATCTCGGGAAATTCAGGACTCCATTCTAAACCTTATAAAGGAGCTTATCACTGGAGGATATTATATGAGAGGTATATGCCTTTTCCTGCCCCCAAAAGTTGGGAAAATGCCCCAGAGGACCCAAAATTCTCTCTCTCACACCTATTGCATACCAAATAAATATGCAAAACTCATTTCCCTTTCTCGCTTCGTTTTCTACATGGATGAAAACGTGTTGAATGAGTCTACGTGAAAATGGGAAAAGACGGAGCATCTCTCATCTGGGTCTCCCACAGTCCCAAACCATTATAAAACGCATGTAACTTAAAACCTTAAAACGAAAAAAAGAGGAAACATTGGATTTCGCTGCCACGTTCTCCCCTTCCAAAAATTAAATGACTTCAAACTTCCTAGCGAAACTTGTTGGTGCTTTAGCACATGCATTATGTATATCGTCGTAATCGCTTTTTAATTGCCAACTTCTCGTTCACTCTGGCAGAAGAAAACCATTCAACCCGTTCTCGTGAAAAAAATACCTAACAGGCAAAAGAGGAGAGGGAAAACTTTGTTCTTTGTCGCTTGTCGATTTGTCAGCATGAAACTTAGAGCTAATTTCTTTCAATAATCAGGAGATATTATAATTTCGAAAAAGTACAATAGTTCAGAAAAATCAATGTAAGTTTTGAACAATATATGTCCAAAGTGCAATTTGCCCCTGGATTGTACACAAAATATGAAACAGTATTATGAGACGTTCATAGATGGCAAAACCAATCGGTAAGAAGTCCGAAAGGCCGAGGCATTACCACGGGCATTACAAAACTAAACGGATTTTTCTATTAATCTTCCATTTGGGATTACAATTTACATTATAGGGTCAAAATTAAATTCACGAAACAGTGCTGACTTCACATTTGTAGCAGCGTTAAGATCATCGTTAGAAAATATCAGCAAAGAGATCGTATTACCTCAAGTTGCATCCAAACCCAAGTTTAGAACTCAAAAACTAGAACTAAAAATCCGGTTTTACTTAAAACTTCTTATTGAGCTTGTAATACAATAAAATATCTACGCAAGTGAGTTTATGACTAAAAATGTACGAATATGAATTACGTGCGATGTTTCGAATTTAAGCGGCCGAATAGAAGTAGCGGGTAGTTTTTATTCTGGAGGATAGTGTTTACCAACAGTCTGTTGGCACATTAAAACATTTCGTTTTTATTTACAGTCTGTTAAATGCTTTAAACTTTTACGTGTGCATATGAAAATGTACAGACTGTCAGTGTACGAGTACACACCTGAATATTAACTCCGTTACCACGACGATTTTTTATTAACTAGGTTTTTTTTTTTTTTTTTTTTTAATTAATCTCAGCGTGAGCAAAGCTCTTTGCCGATATTTATTTTTGTTTCCAATTTTCAGTTTTACTTTGTTATCAC
>RJJA01000331.1:0-66289 GCA_003724045.1 Lepidurus arcticus
GGGAAGGATATGACAAGTCACTAATTGGGTTTGCTCGAGCCTAAAGTAACCCAAGGGCACAAATACCTTGTGGCATTTTTTTACCCTTTTCTTTTATTCCCTATGATTTATCTAATGGCAAGAACAGCTTAGGATGTTTACGAACTGTCCACAACTGTTATGAACAACCACTACGACTGTTACGAACTATTTATAGGCATAATTAAATTGAAGGAAAAATTACTTGTTAAAATAAGGTTTAAAAATGAAAAAAACTATTGAGAGAAGTTAGACATAGGTGTATATTTGGTTGCAGCATTCGCAGGATATAGGGGTCTACGCCAGAGACATCTTTTGACGGAAAAGGGTCAACTACTTCGCCTACACCGTGGCCTTAATGGAGAAAAGCCCTGAAAAAGCTTCCCCAGCTCGAAAAGAGCTGAGGCCGAGACCCGCGCCAGAGAGCCTTAACAGTCAATTGTTATTGTTCTCCCACTCCTAGCTATAAAGCCTGTTGCCATTTGCGTATTTTGTCATTACTAACTAAAGTAATTAGCACGTAGATTCACCTATATTTTTAGCCAGTAAGGTTGAATTTCTTTCCGCTGACTATGACTAACTAGTTTTCTGAAGAGTGTTACTTGCATAAGTTGTATTTTATATACCCTCTATATTATTGTTGGAAGTCATAATTTTTTAGTTTGTGTAATTGACCAACGGACTTTATAACCCAGATTTTACCTTGATTTAGAGGAAACTGTTTCCGCCTCATTGCGCAGCGTTGCCATAGGTTACGAATCGTTCGATAACCCATAAATACAATATTACCTTACAATAATAGCAATGATAATAGTTTTAAAAAATATATAAAATGCGTTGTACGTAAGATTTTAACTAAAACTTATAAATAACTATGTCAATTAAACATAACTTCGCAAACGTTCAAGATAAAGCGTGTTTTTGTGATGTAAACAAGGTATAATTCATACTTCCAAAAATGGTGTTTATGCGGTTTCAGCTGCGGCACCAGTTTTGGCGCCTCATCTTTGCACAAGGTTTCGCTTAACAATTACGAAAATGCGAAACGGAAAATCGAAACCAACCAATCAGAATTCAGCTTTGTCAAGCGTTTCGCATTTTAGAGCACGGCGTTTCGGATCTCGGATTTTAGTGCCACCCAGTAAACACAGCTTAGGCTGGTGGACGGAATAACACGTTTTTGGGCTTGTCGGAAAAAGTTTGGGTTTTCTAAGAAGAATTTGCATCTTGCAAGCTTGTTTTTACGTTCTGATTTCGATATTTTCTTTCCCGTTTGAATTAGTCGTAGCTGTTCTTAATTGGATTTAATCATGGCCTTGCCACTGTTATCCTATGAAACTCTGGTACAAACCTTGTTATCTGCAACTAACCAAAATCCGCTCGTTTTGAAACCTGCTGAAGATCAACTTAAGGAATGGGAATCGACGCCAAACTTCTACAGTGCCTTACTCGTGAGTTAGTCTTGCTTAAAATCTTTAGAAAGGGAAAGTACTTTGAGTTGAGCTTTGACACGCTTATTGACAAAAAGCTTTGACAATAAACGCTTTTGCCTTCCAGGATGCGGTGTTTGATTACAACTTGGACGTGAATATGCGATGGCTAGCTAGCGTTTATGTTAAAAATGGAATAGAACGTCATTGGCGCAAAGCAGCGAATAGGTAGTTTTCCTTTCCGTAATCCTTACTTGAGTAATTTTGCCCAAATTATTATAATGATTTGTTTTTAGCCTCTTGGTTGTACATATAATCGCAGATGAAGACAAAGCCATTATGAAAGAAAAATTACTGCGTAATGTGGGTGAACCCATCTACCAAATTGCTATTCAGCTCGCAGTCATTGCTTCGAAGATTGCTCGTTATGACTGGCCTAAGGAATGGCCCCATTTGGTTCCCTGCTTGCTCCAACTGCTCCAGAACCCAGAAGACCTCATTCAGGAACGTTCTTTACTGTATTTCCACCACGTCATCAAAGCTTTGGCTTCAAAACGCTTAGCTGGTGATAGGCACACGTTCCAAGAACTGGCTGGCCAAATCTTTCCTTATATCCTCGAGATATGGACTCGTTTAAGCCAAGAAATCGTCCAAAATGTAACACAATTAATCTCTTCAATATCTTCAGGAGTAGAAACTTTATATTTCCCGTCTAAACCTATTTGTTGTTTTTGTTTTTAGATTCAGCAGCAAAATCCAAAGCTGTCAGTCAACCTTGCCAAGGCATTATTAACCTTGAGAATCTTGCGCAAATTAGTAACCCAGGGCTTCAAATCGCCCCATCAGTCGCCAGTAGCGATACAGTTTCTCCGGTCTGTATTTGATGGCCTTAAATTACTCGTCGATTGCCGTAATTTCTTTATTTGACCTTTAATAAATTTACCTTTATGGAAACAAATTTCCCTTTTTTAAAAACTAGGTCAGATGGTGTCTGCCAACAAAATGATCCTGGAAGCTCTGGAGAAATACATCCTGTTGCACACCAAAGTGCTCAGGGACGTTCTTGAAGTACATCCTTTCTCCTACATCACATTTTTAAAGACAACTTTGGAGTTGGTGGCCCATTACGTATTTGTGGCCAACGATCCGACCCTTCTTTTCGAGCCGTTGGTGATCCAGTGCCTCAATTTGGTGAAAGGCATCCTTACCTGTGCCGAGTACAAGCCTCCGAAGATCATTGAAGGTAATACTCAATCATATTCTTCTGCTTTCATGGTTGTGTTATTTCATATAATATACATGCATGTTTTAAAGATTTTCAAGACATTTTCACCTATTCGCGTTAGATACGAAGGAACCAGGCACTTTAGAAGCCTACAGGATCAAATCCGAATTCTTCAGCCCGGAGCATCTGACTGAAATCGTCCGGAAACTTGTTACGCAATACTTTTTACTAATGCCGCAGGATTTGACGCTCTGGGACGCTGACCCGGAAAACTTTGCCGGCGAAGAAAGTGGGGAGTCTTGGAAATACAATTTGAGGCCCTGCACGGAAGGCCTGTTCTTGTGCTTATTCCACGAGTACCAGAGCATTCTCGCCCCTTTCTTGATGGAAATGTTTCAAAATAACATGCACCCCACTCCGCCCCACGATCTCAACGCAATTCTGCGCAAAGACGCACTCTACAATGCAATTGGGTTGGCAGCCTTTGATCTGTACGAAGAAGTGGATTTTGATAACTGGCTCACCAACGTTTTAGTCCACGAGTTTAGCATCAAAGACAACAACTACAGAATCTTGCGCCGAAGGATCATGAGTCTGATGGGTCAATGGGCGGGCGTCAAATTATCCCCAGCCTTACGACCGTTGCTCTATGAAACGGTACTCAGCGGATTGGATCCCAAGGAAGATTTCGTGGTTCGGTTAGCAGCCGTAGAAGCTTTCCGCAGCGCCATTGACAACTTTGAGTTTTACGTGGAGCCGTTTTTACCCTATCTCGAGAGCAGTTTTGGATCCCTCTTTACCCTTTTAAAAGAAGCTCAAGAATGCGAGACAAAAGTAAATTTATTTTTAAAAAACGTTTTGAGAAATATGTTTTGTAACCGTTTTTTACAAATTTGAATTTTTTTGACTTAGATGAAAGTCCTGCACGTTTTGTCATTCCTCATAGAATTGGTTGGAGCGGAAATGCGGCCGTTTGTGAATACTTTAATTCAACTGCTACCAGCCTTGTGGGATGCTTCAGCTGATCACAATTTATTAAGATGTGCCATAATTACTACGCTCACCTACGTCGTGCGGGTAAAATTAATTCTCAGTCTAGCCACTGACTTGAGGTTATTTTTTTATTACTATTATTGATGAAACGTTGTTGTTTTTCCAAGGGTATCGGAGCTACTAGCCAGCAACTGTTGGATTTTCTCGTGCCAGTAATCCATTA
The DNA here is from genome assembly GCA_003724045.1 of Lepidurus arcticus. Lineage (NCBI taxonomy): Eukaryota > Metazoa > Arthropoda > Branchiopoda > Notostraca > Triopsidae > Lepidurus > Lepidurus arcticus. The sequence goes on from RJJA01000331.1 coordinate 3,890, forward strand.
CAGCATCACGGACTCGGAGGAGCAAACGCAAGTATATTTGTGCGACGACGCCTTGGAATTGTGGCAAGCCTTGGTAGAGAGCGTTACTGTATGCACTCCTGCCATTTTGCAGCTCTTAGAAGGCATGTCGAAGCTTTTAGGTAATTAACTTTTTTATTTTTTGTTTAATACACATTCTCTTTTTTAAGGTTTTATTTATTATTTTGTGTTTTTAATATAGATTCGGGGGGAGAAACGTTTCCTGTCTGTATTAGTATCGTCAGGGCGTATATCTTCCTGTGTCCACATGATTTCGCAGCTGTGCGTATAATTCTTCTTTCCCTTTTTTTAAGAAAATTACAATTTTTTTAAATTATTTTGTAATTATTCTTTTTTTACACAGCGTGAGCATTTGCTCTTGGCTGGTATATTTATTTAAAAAAAGGAAAAGCATTAACTTCACATTTTCTTTTCTGTTTGGGGAATTTATTATAGTGAAGAAATCGCTTTAGGATTGAGTACATTTAGGGAACTTTTTTTTGTTAATTTCTAGTGAAGAAATACGTTTTGCGCGATTCTGTTTATTGTAAATAGTTTTATGGAATCAATACGTTCCTTTTTTATATTAATATTTTTTGATTCAGTAAAAAAAATCAAATTATTTTGTTTAAGTGTTCGAAATTTATTTGTATGGACTTTATTTTTCCTTTTATTTTAGACGTTTGCAGCGCCGATTGTAAACACTTTGGCAGAAATGATTCCAGATATGCGAGCAGAAGGACGAATTAAAGCAGTGAGTGTTCTAGATGCGTTATTTGTGTGCTGTAATCCAGCTGAAGCCGTGCCCTTGTGCAGCCCACTCTTATCTTTCGCCATTATGTAAGTTGAACCATGAATAGGTTTCCTTTGTCAATTAAAGTAGGAAAATATGTAGATTTACTTACATTATTTTGTTAGGAGCACATGTGATTACGAAGAAGGACCGTTGGTTTTGGCTTCCTGGTTGTCGTACCTGTCTCGAATGATTTTGGCTTCTCAGGCAACGTTTTTTCTGGTAAGTAAGCTCAAATCAAGTTTACCACGAGTTTTTAATATAACGATTTCTTCAAGTTGGAAAATTGATTTTATATTCTTGTTCTTATTAGGGAATTGCTGAGTGTGCCCAAAGGCACGGGTTAACCTTGGACCAAGTACTGGACAAACTACTAGAAGTCTGGGTGGACAAAATGTCGTTGGTTTCATCCCTAGAGCGAAGGAAATTGTTGTCCCTGGCTTTAGCTTCATTGCTCACCTCCCAGTCACCGTAATTCAAGTTTTCTTATATATTAACTGATGAATTTTCTTTTGCTTACTATTAATCAGTTCTTGTGGATAAATCGGAAGAACTGAAGTAATTTCCTTTCGTAGAGTGGTTTTGGACCGAGTTTGCGGGGTTTTCTTGCGGGTTTGTGAAGCGGTGAATGATTTACAGCCTCTGGCAGGGGACGAATCAGATGGGGAGTATGTTGCTGCAGTTGCACCTTTTTAGTTTCTTTACTTAATGCGTATTTTAATATCGATTAGATATAAATTAATGCGATATTTGGTTCTTTTGTAGTCGTTTAACGATCACAGAGAGTGATGCGGATGAAGCGAACGACGATGAGCCGCAGAGCGAGCACAGTAAGCGGTTGTTAGCCGTTTCAAAGCAGAAGGATCCGATTCATATTATGTCTCTGCCGCAGTATTATCGGTCCCAAGTAAAGAAAAAATTTAGAAAACTTGAGTAAAAGGGATTGAAATGGTTTATGGAATTGCTTGTTTTTAGATTATGGCATTGGAAAAGCAAGCTGGGCCTATGCAGTTTAATGTTTTACTGTCTACGGTTGACGTGGAAACAATGGTTATGCTTAAGACTTTTATCGAGGGGAATAATGCAAAACAACAGAGCTACATGGTCAGCCAATAATGTTTGGTTCCTTTTTTTGGCTGAAGGCCGATGTGATGAGCTAAAGTGTACGGTATTCAAAGCGTGATGACTTTGTACGTGCTCCTTGTACAATACATGTTTTCATTCATTCGCGAGTTTTGTTTCCTTCGGATGGAAACAATCGTTTAAGCCCATGAATTACGAAACGTTTTAAGGCCCCAGTATACCTTAGCTTATTGATTGGAAAGATTCACAGATGGCACTGACAGTTTTTCTTGTTGTTAAAGACTTGCGTAAGAAAGTAAGAAAAATAAATAGACAGCTAATTGCCGGCAAAGTTTCTACGTTTCTTTTGCTTCTGTAAAGTACAATTTGAAGCCACAGATTGCTGTATGGCATTCGGTAAACCCCAAAACTTTTTGATGTAGAAAAGAAAAAAGAAAACGGACTTGACTGATAGCCGAAACGACGGCCAGTAAAAATCTGCCAAATGATATCAAGCTGTATCAAAGCATCTATCAAATGCTATCAAGTTATCAAAAGGGGCGAGGTTCTCAATTTTTGAAGGGACCTTTTAGAAGTATTTTAAATTTTTATAAATCCAACAATAGATGGAACACTAAACATACACGTTGACCAGCTTACTTCATATGTTGGACTTATAGAAGTTTCAAAGCCCTGTATACATTAGCGTGTGACCGAGTGGATAAGACGCAGGCCTTGTGATCCGAAGGTCGCAGGTTCGAAACCTGGTCGAGGCACTTTATTTCGTAAAAAAAAACGAAATATTAAATACTCCCTCCTATCTCTATCTGTATGCCTTCCCGACGATCCTATTCCTATATTCGAAATTGTGAAGCTTCGGCATCACGAGCTCGAATATTGGGGATAGGAAACCGAGTTGGGAACAGGGGAAGGTCTAATTTTTCGACGATTTTTGAAGGGGGACCCCTTGATACAACATTATTCCTTATGGAGAAAAGCCCTGAAAAAGCTTCCCCCAGCTCGAAAAATAGCCACGCCCCCTTTTTGGCCCAATCCACCAATAGGATTCGTCCTTTTTGAATAGGCCCCACCCCTTTGAGCGGATCTTTTGAAAAATCTTTTTAAAAAAATCGCAAATTTTTGCCTTTATTTCAAAAATTACAAATCACACAATACAATATTTTTTTGAACTTTTTTCTGCGAGGAACGTTTTGTACAACATAAGTAAAACCCCAAACCAAAGTCCCATTGAACACATTTTAAACCATCTTACCACAATCCCATACATAACTCTCCCACGTGGCATGTCATGTGTGCCACGCCACGAGCCATGTGGTTCCCTCAGCTTCATTTGCAGAACAGGGTGTTTCCTAAAAATAATAACAAATAAACTTATAATGCGAACTGAAGCAGGAAATGATAACACAGAATAAACTCGGCGGGTAGTTTCTTGTTTAGAATTGTCCAGTTTAAATTTTGCCCAAACGTTTGAAATGAAACACCGCCACTGAAAACACGCTCAAAGTCCGATGGAAACAATCCTTCAAGCCCATGAATGCGGAAAGTTTTAAGGGAAATAGTTTTACTGTATATTACATCATCAATCTTAGAGGATCACTTCAATTGACAAGTCTTCTCCCTATAACTTTTTATCCCTGTTCTTTCCATAATCTGCTCACTAGCCATACCCAACCCAAATAATGCTTCCTTTTGTGTGAAAAGGGTTCCCATTGCTCTTTTATCTAAACAAAGTGCAAGATAACAGCTCCGGCTAAAAAGACGTTGATCGCCATTGCTACTGCAAAAGCCAAGAGTCTTGCAGGCTGTCGAACTACCACCACAGCGTAGACGAACGTGTGGATGAATCTGGCTGCGGTAAATGCGCGGAAAATCCACAAGGCCACAGTAGCACTAGGTCCCGTGCTCACGTACGCTAGGGACAGGACCATGAAGATCGGTATGTTTTCCAAGTCGTTCAAATGAGCTCGACGAACGCGCTCCACGTCTTCATCGACCCTCACTTTGTGGCCTTTTCTCCTCGTATCTTCCAAACTGGCAAAGGCCTACACAAATTGGGATAAAATAAGTCAAACTAACGGTATTAAAAGAAAAATAAATATTGCAAATAAATAACTGCACTGAATTCGATAAACTTCCAACTCGTAACACAATACATAACATAAACTTTAAAACAATACTGCATCATCGTAAACATACGATTAATTATTAATATTAACATACCATTATTATTGTTACATTATTACGATTATTATTATTATTATTTACGATTATTATTATTATTTACGATTATTATTATTATTTACGATTATTATTATTATTTACGATTATTTATAGTACATACGATTAATTATTAGAATATATTACGACTTACGTAGTAAATATTGCCTAGAAAATAAAAATGCCAACTCACTCCTGTCCTAAATCGCTGCCGGGCTGTTAGAAATGCCATGCATAGCGTTTTGAGTCCCAACAGCCCCACATAAAAGGCCCAGGCCCGGAAAATGGGGTTTGCACTTGTCAATAACGATTCCATGGCAATTTTTGTTGGTGAGGGGATTCCTTTTGTTTTTCACTTTCCGGAAAAGGCTTCCTCTCGACAACAAATATATCTCAATCTAAAAGTAAAAAAACTTATCACAATCTCTTTATGCTTATTAAAAAAATCCTTCAATCATTACCAGCTCTAATAACTATTACAACTAATATAACTGGAGAACGGTTTTATACAGGTTCACTTGCAATGGTGTCATACGGGCCACGAAATATCTAGATAAAAAATGTAAAAGTTTTCGTCTAGCGTTTGCTATAAGACATGAATAACACGAATGCTGGTCCGGGAGGCGAGGGGATAACGGTATTTAAAACGAGGGGCATCAAGGGAAGGGTGTAGATATGAACACTCACTATCTGGAGTCGAGAGGTCACTGCAAGCCTCAAGTATAGTGGCCAAAGTCTGTACTAGTCTCTTATTATAAACGAATTATATACTTTTCTTTTTGCCCGCAGCAAACCAGTTTTCATACTCTCAAGTTCACATAAAGAGGCGCTCTTTCCATCTCAAGGACAAGAAAGATAATTTTTAAAAGCGCATTTACAGCACTGTCGTTTTTTCCAGAGATTGTGGATTATGCATCATTATGCAAAAGGAAGTTTATGTAAAGCCCATACCCCACACTTGGTAAATGACTTGAAAGTTTGAAATATAAATTGTTTCCACTTTTTTCGGGGGTCAATATAGGGGACAAGGAAAGGAAATAGCGAAAGGGGCAGAGCCAAGCGAAAGTTGTATATATGTGTTCTTTGGTAAGGTTGGGGGGGGGGGGAGATGGCGGGGTTGTCCATTGACGATGATGTCCAAAAGTCACGAAAGTGGAAAACGCTTACGACAACTTATTTTTTCCATTCTTCTTTTTTTAATACTCGCGGCTGATTAATTATTAACAAGGTCAAGGACGCTGTACGGGTCTCCGCAGTAAAAGCGCCGATTCGGCTGAGATGATGGGCAGGGCGTTGGTGCGATGGTAGTGGATGAGATGAGACACAGAATCAAAGGTCAAATCCTTGGTGCGTACCACGCCTTCTGGATCGACCAGGAGGAGGTGCTTGAACTGGCCGCCTTGGAGACCAGTGAGGACGTACTGGCCGGGGGAGCCTTGAGATTCGCGCACTAGGAAATCACCTTCGGCTTGCAAACGAGATTCGGCATCTTTCCGGGAAATGGCGCCGTGATACCAAGGTTCTTGCAACAGCAACGCTTGATGAACGGAGGTCAAGCCTCGCCCACTCGCTCCTGCCGTCAACGGGGTAAAAGCCGAACCACTGCCTGGGTTGGCAGGAGGTAACAGCGGCGAAGGCAAGCCCGACGAAAAAGGATCTGTTTTGGGTCGAAACATTAAAAAAAAATTAATCCAGCCGGGAAATCACAGATACTTTCTTTTCCATTTTTATAAATAAGGGAATAAAAACACTATCACAGAACGGCGAAAAAGGACACTTACGCATATCAAAAGGGTCCTTGGCCCCTATAGTGACATGTCCATTTACGTAATCATGATCAGGCCCTCGGCCCACAGGTGGATTGGATACTTCGGCGTTTAAATCAATAAGATTGTCGTCCAACGCTAAGCAAAAAAACAACAAAATTAATTTCACTCCTTTTTACTCAATCTGAATACCCAAACTTTTTTAGATTCTTTCATTTCAGTTCAAAACTTTAATTAGTTTAATGAATTGATGTATTTACATAAATTTTAATTTATGTAAAATATTTTTTTTTACCTAAACCATGTCGGGTAGCAGGACGCTGGAGCTGTGTAGGATGCACAGGCAAGGGTCTCTGTTGCGACTGGAACTGAATCTGCTGGTTCTTATTGTTGAGTTGCTTGGGGTTGTTATTGGTATTGTCGGCCAGAGGATGGTACTGTGGTAAGGGTGGAACAGGCGGCGCCAAATCGGGCGGGACTTTGCCAGGCAGGTCGTTATAATAATCTGGGTCGGTTATGGCAGAAGGATCAGGTACTGGCACTGGTCTACCAACTACTGGCGGAGGGCCAGCACTAGTCCCAGCTCCACTTCCTGGCGTCCTTTTCAAGTACTCCTTAAAACGCAGTTCAAAAGCTTGTCCAATCGTGGTGATCACGTCTTGGGCCAATCCACCTCCACATTCCAGTACCAAACACGTTCTGCCTTGTACGTTATCCTTGGCCACATACGCCACGAAGTCTAACGTGTCCTGGAAGAAGCAAGTGACAATGAGCATAAAAAATCCTACACATAATTATAAAAAATAACGTAAACAGTAATGTAAGCCTGCCTCGATTACTCAGGGTAATAAAATATTGTTCTTTTAAAGAAAAGTGCCAAAAATGTCTTCGATAGTATCGTATTAGCATGTTAAAACTTAAAAACAGTAAATTAAAACTATAACAAGCGATAAAAAAAACGAAATAAAAGTAATTCCAAACCACTCAAGAAACATGAAACGATGTGGTTAAAGCTTCCGTATACCTTAAATCGGTACATGTGGTTAGGCATGGGTAATTTTCGGAACAACTATTTGAGAAAACCAGTACATTTGTGAAAAAATTGACAGAAAGTTGCGCTTATGCTAACAGGTAGTGCACCATCACTACATTTTTCTAATAACAATAAGTAATAAATTAACAATATGCAAATGAATTTGCAACTATGAGAAATACATTAACTAAAAATCTGTCTTTTTGGTTGTGCACTAACTGCTAACGAAAGAAAACTTTTTTTTTAGATTGCTTTCAAATCTGACGAGCTGTTTTCAAGAAATCTTGTTCTGAAAGTTTCGACGACTTGATTTGGGACACTGCTGCTACAGCAAATCGTGGTGACAAATTGAACTTTCAAGAAGCAAAACAAGCGCAGCAACTTTGCCGGCAACTAGCTATCTTTCTTTTCTTGCTTTGTTTCGTAAGGCTTTCTAAAAACAATAACAAACACGAGCGCCACCTGTTACTGTTTCCCATCAATAAGATAAGGGTATAAAAACAAGTGAGATAAATTGTCTTACTGGATCTCCACCAGAAGCGAAAGAGATATTGGGCATATCATGGGACGCTACTAGCAATCCCGAATCTAACGCCGTCAATCGAAGACAAGAAGACGTGATAGTCAACTGAACATCAGTGCCAGCGTGGACCATTCGTGGAGTTTCCCCTAATATGCGACTAATTCTCCGTTCTACCTATAGGAAAAAATAAAATAAAAGTGAAATAACGGTCCAAGAGTACATTTTCTTTTAAAAGTTTGAATGTTTACTTTGCGTTTCTTATCAAGCGTTTTCAGCCCCGCTGCTTCACATACTCGATTGATGCATTCTTTAGCAATTTGAGACCTCGTATCGAAATCCAGGCTTTTCATTGACGTGTGTACCTCTAAACTCCCAATATACTAAAGAAAAACAATTATTATATTTTTTTTTAAATAACAAGCAACATTTAAGAAGTAACACGCATGTCACACGTACAACAAGCTATACAGACTATAATTCAATGACTAATTTAATGACAGATCATAACTTTTACCCGAATCACGTACGCAATACCATCACGGGCAATTTGCGCATCAGGGTGAAGCCATCCTCGGGCGGGTTTATTAATAAAAGAGCCTCCGTGCTGCGCAGGCGCAACGGGGGCTTGACTCGTGGTTGGCATTCCTATTCCGCTGCTAATGGTAAGTTCTGCGTCAGAATCCTGATCAGGTAACCAGGCAATAATCAACTCTCCGCCTTGACACGAATGTTTTTCCAGTACCGGCGCAGTCCTGGTTCCGTAGAGCACGGTTTCGGGCGCTCCGCTCCCAGTGGAAGAAGGCGTCGGCAACGGACTCGACCTCGACGAAGAGCACGAGCAAGATGAAGACACTGACAACGAGGCTGGAGGGGGCGGGGCTGGTATGCTTGGAGGTGGCAACAAGGAAGCCGCTCGGTTCGCTGGCGCCACTAAAAAGAGTTCGTGGAACACGGGCGAACTCGACGAAGAAGGCGAATCCCCACCACAACTGGAATGGGCGGCTATGCACGCCCCCGCAGAAGCTTCAAAAGTCTGAGCAAACGTCTGCCAATGGGAAGGCTTTTGTCCCCAGGCGGGTCCAGGCGGCTGCACAAATGGAACGGCTTGGTTGAGATGGAATTTATGGTTCCTTTCCAGCGAGCGCGAGCGCAAACGCGGAACACTGGGCAAAGGCGGCTGTAAAGGTACGGGGCTAGGCCAGGGATGGACTCTGACGTGCGAACAGCGTTCGAGTGACAGAGTTCTGCGTTCTGGAGCAGGTAAAGGCGTCAAAGGCTCCAACGCTAAACTTGCTCGCGTCCGACAACTAGGATAATGATTCCGGAGGCCACTGGTGGTGGTCACACCCCCGCCAGGCTGCAGCAATACGCGGTGTAACTGGTTATCCGAGCGGGATTTGGCGGCTGTCTGGGTCACGTGGTGCAAATCCTGTTCCGAACGCGATTTGCCTTGCGGGGAGACGGTACTAGTCGCCGGAGAGGTGGCCGATGTCTTTCGCCTAAAACCCCTGACGAAGGCAAAAGGGGAGGGGCGGGGCGTTTGGGTGGTGGCAGTTGGGGTGGCCGAATTGGGCGGAAAAACTGTATTCTTGTGCGGATGCGAGAAGGTCCGCGTATGTGCACCAAGCAAGATATGTCGTACGTCGAAGTTTTCTTCGCGGAGGACAACAGCGTGTGGCGGCGGAGAAGGCGACGTCGGAGGCGAAGGGGATGTACCCGGTAACAGATGGGTGTGGCCGTGAGAGAGGAAAAGCTGTTCGTCTCCTTGCGCCTGAGAAGAATTTGGGTGTAGCGCAGTATTGCCACCGCTACTGTTGTTGTTATTGGGAGGATTTCTTCGCCGGGTTGGGGGCCACCGTCCCAGGCCGAAGGCGGCCTGCAGCTTCTGCTGCAAACCCGTGTCGCTGCTTACTCAGCCCGCACCCACCAACGTGAAGCGCCTTTTCTTTGGAAACGACCTTAGAAATCGAGAATAAGAAAAGATGAAGTTATTTTTTTTAAAGAAAAAACTAAGAAACTTAGAAAAGATTTAAGAAGTAAAAATTATGACACTAAGGGTTTTCCACAAGCTTCCCCTCTATCACCAATATTTTTCGTGATTTACGTAAATCCCTCCTTAAACAAAAGCGATCAAGATACTTGCATTTGCGACCTACTTTTGCACATAATTGGATCTTCTGGAGAAGTGAAAGTTAGATTCTTAGTCTTGCTTAAAACTATCGAGCTATGGGGCTATATCGAGCTATATCAATTGCAGCTGCAATTCAGTAAAGAAAAAACAGATTTAATTCATTTCTCCCGAAAACACCAAGCATATCATTCTCCTCTCACACGGAACAATGAAGAAATAACACCGAAGAGCTCAATGTGATATCTGGGCTTATCCTGGACAACAAGTTAACTTGGGCAAACCATTTGCGTGGCCTAGACGCAAAGATCGCATATACTATGACAGCAATACGAAAAATCAAAAGCATATCACCATTCACGACAAGCACACTTATCCGTACCCTGGTGAAAGCCACTGTGTACCCAACTCTACGCTATGAAGCACCGGCATGGTGTAATGCCCCTAATTCCCCACTAAAACCCGCAAGATCCGTACACAGACTTGCACTACTGACTGCCACAGGCGCTTTTGTAACCACTCCCACGATATAGTACATGAGTACGAAGCAGGGATTTACAAATAAAAGAATGTCTCAAGAGACTCAATTCAAAACTACCCGTCAGAGGACACAAACGCAAAAGAAAGATACTCAACGTACTGACGAACAAATGCTCTCACTAAAAAGAGTTCATCTTCCTAGGTAACATTCGAGCCAGTCCACTTCCTTACATGTCCAAGAGTTTTTCCTTGTGTAAACCTTCCTATGTCCCGCTAAAAAGATATTTAGTGAAGGCCAAGCCTGGTTATAAATAGGCGGTTCTTAGTATTGTTCAAGTTTTAATTTGTACACCCAATTCCTCACCCTAACCCTTTTTACGAAGAAACAAACGACGGTAACAGGCCACAAGTCGTAGTAAATATATTTTTAAAAACGGAACAAAGATTAATATTTTTTAAACTTTGTTGTTCCAGTTTTAAAATGTTTCATTTTAGCTTTGGTTTACTTTTACCTACTTGCAAAAAAAGATCGCTTAACTGTTTTTAATACTTTTTTATGGGAAAGTTATTGAAGTAAGGACTACACGTTGTTGGGATCAGGATTGACGTCACGCTTCATCAGCGCACCTGTGTGAAAGCAAAGACGACACCGCGCTTCGAAAGCAGAATTTCCCCAGGCGGTAAGGTGGAAAAATTATGTTATTTTTTAAGGAATGGGGGGAGGGACCTGACCGACACCAATTGGGCGGCTGGTGGGAGGCCAAAAGCTTATGTTATGTCCATGTATATGTGCCGCCCAACCACCATGAGATCGATGGAGCACAAGCAAAACAGGGACATTGACGTCACGCCTGATCACAGCCACTCCTTCCTTCAACGCCTACAGAAATGCATTTGCCCCATTCACTTCCCCTTTGCCATTATTACTATAGCCCCAAAGCCCCAGTTGGCAGGCGAACGAGATCACAGAAAACAAGCAATAGGAATTAGAAATGGGAATGAGAGATTTGATGACTTGGGGGGACGATGCGTTCAGGATAAACGGAAGTGACGCGTTAAAAATTTAAAAAAAAGACACATGTTAGCCCAAATCACATAAAGGATGGGAGCTAAAATGGGGGGAGGAGGGGTCAGTAAAGGAGAAACAGAAATAGCCATAGATACCAAAAACCAAAAGCTCTGCAGGATATCCTTTGGCTAGAAAACTCACAAACTGGGGCAGGATGAAGGCGATAATGGAACATGCGTTTTGGTGACTCTTTTAACCCTGGTGTCGTTGTGGGCATGTGATTTCTTTGATTTCACAACTCTGCATCTTTTCCTGCTGGGTTATTTCAGGTATTGAGGTCCTATAACACTGGATTGTAATAGAGAAAATGAGTAGCAGAAATGAGGAAAAATGAAAATACCGCAACGCGCAAGTGTCATGGTTTGATTTGAGGCAATGCAGCTTAAAAAGGGAACCGATGAGTATTGGTTTAGGGGAAACCAATTGTCGAATTGGATTTTAGGTTTAGACTAGGCTTTAAGATAGCGAAAAAAACACGCTAAAAATATATACACTGGGCTACTTATTACGTTGCACACAATAGTAGGCACACACAAAATAAATTACGGAATAAAAATAAATACGAGATGGGGCACACCCAGCTTTGGTGGCAACCGTATCTATAGAAATGGGCAATTTGGGCACTAGGCAAATTGATTCCCCAACGTATTAAAAGCTGAAAAACTTATAAATTCCTTTTTTACCCTACTGAGCCGTAGTTAACGACAAATATTAATCACAAATGGCATCCTCCACCACGTAAACAATTTGCCTGATAAGTTTTGGGGCTGTCACGCCACGCGTGCCAGCTGTCAAAGCTTGTGACGTCATAAACGGTGAGCTCCGAATAAGAACCAAACCATACGAACCACGAAACACTACATTAGCACATCCCATTTCAAGGAACCAATGGGCATGATATCGTCCTTACTCCTTATATGAACAAAAAGTGTGAAATTCGCTGACAATCAATTTTTTTCACACAAGGGAATCTAAAAAATGGTCAACATAAATGCTATGATAGTTATCTTTCACATGACATTACTTCACAGATGGCAATTAGAACACCACAGATTAGGAAAGATACATTTCCTTCTGGGAATTATAAAAAGATTAGCCAATAGCATCTCTATTTCGAAATCCGAAAATGGGTGGAGCTTCCTGAGCCACGAGAATTAATATCTCGTTTTGGGAACTTTAAGTGCTAGGGTTGCCAACTACATGCCGTTATCTTGTTGCTGTTTTTTAAACAATAAAGTTCAATTTTTACTTGAGTTAATTATCCACCCCAACGCTCCTGCAGAATAAGATTATATTGCAATCTTTACAAATTAAATCCATCCATCCAGCGATGTTTTCAGGGGAAGGGGGGGGGGGGGAATCCACTGAGAATTCAATACACAACTCACGTCCAAACGTAGAAAAAAAGACAAATTATGCCCGGCACCGTTTTCTTGCCCCCAGATATTCTCTAAGCTTTTTTTCCCATTGCCACACGATTTCTGCTCAGGCTAAGTTCCAAAAATAAAACGTACTGCTTTTTCAGCCTCTCCCATCATGACGTAGAGATCAACTAGAACCAAAAGTTCCCATTAATGGACAATTTTTTATTAACCCTATCAGCACTTGTTAGCTCCCATTAAAAGGCAATAGGAACCTCAACTTACACTGCGCACAGCAGATTTGATGAAATCTCTGCGATCTTCAAGGTCGACACCAGGATAGCGATCAAAGACTTGCTTGCATACCGTCTTCATGGTCACTTCTTCCAAATTGGCGCCCGATAAAACCAACTCAACCGCCGCTTTTAATTCGGCATCCTAGACACAGTGCCAAATACAAATTAGCAAACATAAAGTGTACAACTGTAACTTTCTTCTAAATTTAATTTTTTTAAAAATGAAGAGGAAATTACCGTAGGACGGACAGCAAGAGCATCGCTTTTCTCTTCTGCTTTTGCCTTCTTGGTTTCAGGTTCCTAAAAAAATTAAAAAGAAAATTAAATCACGCATATCAAATTTTCCGAGTGGAAAAGATTTTATTTTATTAGGTTTTAAGTGGTTTTGTAGACTCTTTGTTGTATTTCTTTTGTTACCTTGACCTTTGGTGAAATTTCTTTTTCTTCCTCCTCAGCTTCCGACTTCTTTTCTTTATCATCCTCTTCTTCCGGATCTTCAGATTCAGAGGCCTTGCGTTTCCGGCCTTTGGCAGAGGTGGCAGTAGCGCCTTTGCCCCGCCCTCTACCTCGACCGCGTCCACGGGCGCCGCCACGCCCCCTAGTAGCACTACGCCCTCTTCCAGACCGTCCTTTGTTCTTACCAGTGCCGTAATCCGAGTCGTTATCCTCTTCGCTAGGCTCGTCCTCCATACTCGCTTCCTCCTCGTCTTCCTCTTCCTCCACCGGATCCTTCACCTTCAAAGCCGGTCGCCCCGCGCCTCGTTGCCTAGTCGCCTTTTTTACTTCCACCTTCTCATCCTCTCCGTCCTCGCCGGTTTGCTCATTCTTCCTCTCCTCGTCGTCGTCCTCTTTGACCTTTGATGCCTTTTTCGGAGTTTTCGACTTGGCAGGGGTTATGATGGGTGGTTTCCCCCGTCTTCTGCCCTTCCCCTTCTCGGGAGCTTCTTCCACCTCCTCGCTTTCCTCGTCTGCTTCGCTCTTCTCAGTCCCTTCGTCGACCTCAGAGCCCTCGCCTTCATCTTCTCCTTCCTCGTCGTCCTCGTCAGAGCCAGTTTCGTCGCTGCCGGTCCCGGTGTCCTTCTTCGCTCGTTTTCCGCCTTTGGCCGTGCCCCCTTTCTTGCCCCGTTTCCTGCTCACTGGAGGCGATTTCATGGATGGATTGGGCTTCAATAAAAAGTGCAGGATACGCTCCACCAAGCTTTCTTTGGTGCCCGAGCGCTCTATATCCAAAACCTGCACAATCGTCTTCAATTCTGCCAGTGTACACCTAAAGAAAATAAATGAATCCAAGAATTTCATGCTAATTTGGGAATTCTATTCGAATTTAAGTTCCAATTTTACTTGTCTAAAACGGATTTGCGTTGGACAAATTCTTTGTCTTCTTCATTGAATGCAAAACCAGAAAAGTTGCGGATATTCTTGCGAATCTCGTGTTGGGTACCTCGGCGTTTGTACAAAACACGATGCAAAACCACCAACTCTTCATGCTTGGCTTTCTAAAAATATATTAATAAGATTGTAAAGAATTTGTTACGTAAAACTAATAAGCCTACGAAAATGTTCAGAAAAATCAAGAATGGCGAAAATTACTTGTAAAAAGTGGCAAATGCGAGGAGATTCGCCCAAACGAATGCCTTTCCCATCCACAGGACCAGCTTGGCGTCGACGTCCTTCATCCGCTTTCGGACTAGTCACATTCCAGCGTTCGACTGTGCGACGTTGACGTGTGCCAGAAACTTCCAGTGGCTGGTCTAGCAAAGGCACTAGAAATAATTCATAAAAGAAAAAAGTTGACAAATACAGAGCAGCCTTTTCTTATATATGCTAATTGAAAACAATGGGAGGATAATCACCTTTTTTGTCGCCTTCAGACTCAGCTTCTTCTTGCGACTCTTCTTCAGTTTCTTCTTCCTTCTTCACTGGAGCTTTTCGTTTGCTCCTAGTTTCCTTTTCCTTCCCCGGCTCAACGTCTTTAGACTCTTCAGCTGTCTTTTTCCGGTTGCTACCTTCCTTTGTTTTGGAATTTGTTTCCTCTGATTGTTCTTTCTCTTCTTCCTTTGTAAGTACTTTCTCGGTTCTTTTAACAGGACTTGGTTCATCTTCTTTGGCATTAGTAGCCGACGCTGGGTGAGTTTCAACAGAAGCAAGTTTCTTGTCAGCGTCTTCTTTTGTAGATTCACTTGGAATTTCTTCGGCTTTATCATCCGTTTTCTTGGCAGCCACAGGCTCAGTAGTAATAGTAGGCTCTTCTTTGACTTTGCTGGCCAGGGATTCTTTCTTGGGCTCTCCGCTTTCTGACTTGGAGGAAGAGGATGATGTGCCATTCTTCTGTTCTGCAATGGCCTCCGCTGAGGAACTTTCCACGATGGCTTCCTGTAAATTAAAAAAGGACTTGAACTACGTTTGGTAATGCAGCAAAGAAATTAAGCTGCTTCAGAACTTCCATCACTTGGGAGTTTTGAACTGGTAAACAAAAGGGAAATGGCGCCACACACAGGACCACTTTTCACACCCAAGACATTTAAAGCACAACACACGTTTATTTAGTAAAACCAATTGGGAAGAAGTTACCTTTTTTGTTTCTCTTGATGACATGATTAGCTCCGGGAAATTATACCCCCAAAAAGTACAAAAGTGTCCAAAGCGTCACAACAAACTCTTGACAGCCGCCACACGGCTTGCTTTCGTTATGGCGGGAGAAAAAGGACGCGTTCGACAACATACATAATTTTCTTTAGCTCCTTCTTGCTTTTTCAGACTTAAAATAATTGATTATTTAAAAGGAAATCAAATTTGTACACGAATTAGTATTAAATATAATTAGGAAATTAAATTATGTAGGACAGAATCAGAATAATTGAGAAAGCCCTAGATGACATCAGCTTGCTTACGAATGCGACTTATATTCGAGAACAGTGTATAGGAAAATCCCAAAGCGTTGCACTAAGCATTACGCTTGGCTACAAAAGATCCAAGTCCCCGTAGGAACCAAAGGGCTTTCTTCCCACCATGAACCATACAGGCGGGACTAAAAGTGGCACTCGGCTTAAGAGAAAATCCGTATTATCTCAATTTTTGTTCGCATGACAACCTTATCGTGAGAAAATGGTTGATTATCAGCCCAATATCTAAACTGTGAAGTTCTTATATGTTATAGATTAACTGCAAGCGTTCCTGGGGTGTTATTAGATCGATCCGCGAAGGCAAATAGCAAACTTTAAACTAAAAGGTGCGCGTAAAGCTTAAATACTAAGCATGTGGACGGTTCGTAGTTTAAGAAAAGACGTCACTATATTAATTTTGACCGTTTTCATAATAACTTCCATTTTAGTGCTAGTTCCTAATCAAACGTACACAACTTACTACTACAAGTGGGCCAGAAATGAAATTTTACCTTTCCCAGTCCAATTACCTGCCGAAAACGTCGGGATTCTTGCTAATACAAGAGAGAAGCTACACTCGAACGATGCCCAATCTATCCTTGACAGGAGTTCCAAACTTCGATTAGACAACAACGAAATCCTTTTACCCTCAATGATACCTCCAAATACCGAATTTTCAAATGAAAAGCTACTAAGAAGAATGTTGGTGGATCGAACGAACGTGGCTCGGAAAGTTCTGACCGAACAGGGTTTGAATTTGGGGACTTCAGGAGACGTGGCTAAACGCGTCATAATCGTGACGACCTGGCGAAGTGGGTCCACTTTCGCTGCCGAAGTACTTGGAAGCATACCGGGAGTTTTCTACCACTACGAGCCACTCATGTTTATGGCTTTCGATGATCTTCAAAACAACAAAACGCTAGAAAACGCAGGGATTAATACCATAACGCAACTCCTGAACTGTAACTATTCTCTTCTAGGCGACTACCTTCGTTACTTTCCAAAGGATAAGAACTTACTTAACCGTAATTCTCATTTGGCAGAAATTTGCAAAGCTACCGAACGTAAACTGTGCCTACAGGAAATTATGTTATCCTTTGCCTGCCAACAATTTCCGTTGCAAATCACCAAATCGGTACGACTACCGTTACGCAGTTTCTTGCCGCTTTTGCGCAAACCCGAACTCAACCTCCATGTCGTGTTGCTGGTACGCGACCCACGGGGTACCATAGCTTCTCGTCGGAGAATGTCCTGGTGCAAAGGCCAGTGCCTTGATCCCAAAAGACTCTGCTCCCTCTTGCAGGATAACTATGAAACGGCATTACAAGCCTCGAAAGAATTCCCCGATACTTTCACAGTTTTACGCTACGAGGACCTGGCTGTTAAGCCAACCAACGTGTCTACTTGGCTCTTTGAACGTCTGGGACTTCCGCAAACAACCTCTGTTACGGAATACATTCGAAATCACACAACTACAGACGTAGACCTACCCTGGAGTACCACGCGCCGACTAGGCAGCCGGGTTGCCATTTGGCGGGAAAGTATGCCATGGAAAGAGATCGAAGCTACGCAGGACGCTTGTCATGAGACTTTAACCAACTACGGTTACGCACCTATTCTAAACCTTGACTACTTAACAGATACGGATACTGTGTTACCCGATTGGACCCTTCCCACAATTTCTCCATCCTACTTGGATGCATAAATAAACTTAAATATTTAAACAGTTAAAATTAAATAAACCCATTTGTTTCCATCACACTGTTAAAGGGGGATTTTCAAAAAAGAGGGTCATAGAACCGACCAAATGAAGTGTTCTGGCTGAAGAAACCCTATGTCAGTTGACAAATTAACCGAGTAATTAATTATTAAACTGGCTAAGCTCCTAAATTTTCTTCCGAATTCAAAATTTTCCTTTCCTTTTCGCTAGTCGAACGGGATAAGGAAGCCGAGCGAGCTAGAGGTTTCAACGTTGATGTCTTAATTCGCCTGCAGCAGAAAGGAAATTTGAAATGCGTCCTTGCAAAGATTCGAAAATAGCGCCCAGGTTTTGGTCACAACAATGGCCGCTGAGCTTGAGTATTGCTACGCACAGCCGTCCACAGCCTCCACACACTGTGAATGAGCTCTGTCCTTGTTTTGACGCAAACTTTTGATTATGGAAGAAGATTTTACAAAGCTTGGGCAATCCTTTATTTGTGATAATACAGTGGTAATTGATCCTGCGTCTGCGACACAAGACGATTTGACTTTGTCTTCAAATACGAATGAATCAGTTTACGTTTCCTTTCTCAGTCAGCAAGGCCAAGATGTCAGTGAAAATGCCATGGCAAATGCTGAAGATATCTTTATCAACTTAAATGGGATAGATGTTTCGGTACAATCTTCCAGTTTGTGTCAAATTTTACTCCCAGACAAACAACAGAATGAACTGGTGGAAGTAGACGCAGTCTCCACAAAGGAGGAAGCAAAACTGCAAGATTTGACTACCACCAGCAATCTTACTGATGATCCTGCGTTAATGGTATACATTATATAAAAACCGTCATAGTCGGTCAACTGTATCTTGCTTTCTGAAAGGTTTTTAGCTATGGGGAGGCTACCGTTTCTGAGTATTGTTTGCAATGGCTTTCACAAATGATGTCCACTAACCTTAATGAATTCATGGAAAACCTCTGCAAAGCTAGTTTACTGACCTATGAGTGGTGTGGTGGGTGCATTACATTAAAAGGACCTTGGAACTCCATATTACAAGCAGAAGTATAGAAATTCAAAGCTTGCACGTATAGCTACAAACTTACTTTGTATTGTTTTACAAGAGCCTGTTAAGGAACCTTTGCAAGGACAAGTTTATGCACTCCAGCTCCACTGGAATCGAAGAGGAAGAAGAAGTGGACAAAACTGTAGAGGATAACATTTCAGATACTCTTGCATGGGATAGCGAAAATGAACCCAAAGACTCCTGTCTGCAAGAAAGGGAGACTAGTTTAAACGTAGAAGCAGGGATAGTTAGCAAACAAAAGTACCGAACGTTTGCTCCCAAGAAAGGCTACGAAGCCTTAACGCCTTTCAAGCATTTTTGCCATCTCTGTTCCTTTAAAAGCAAGCGAGAGAGTCACTTCAAAAGACACCTCCAACTTCATGAGAAGGTAAGCTTTCTGTGTTCGAAATACTACTCTCTCTACGATACTATGTGACTTTTAGAACGTTACAGTTTATCGCTGTACCAGATGCAGTTTTCGATCTATCCGACTAAGTCATGTTCGTAAGCACGAAGTGAGTCATAGTACCATGGCATTGCAATGCTCACTGTGCAGCTATTCCACGGATCAGACCAAATTGCTAAAACGACATTTAAGAAAGCATAAACAGGAAAAAACCGGCAGCAAAACTGCAGAGACGAAGCAAGAAATACTGTTTCCGTGTTCCATTTGCGCGTACCGAACTACCAAATTCCATTTGTATCAGCGACATTTAAAGGTGCACAGTACGGGAAATGACGACGTCGGTGACGGTCATGAGAAACCTTTCCAATGCGAGCAAGTACCTAGTTTTGATCGTAAAGTGCTTTCATTAATACTTTGGCTTAGTGTGATTATCAAACATGGCGTAAAGAGCACTATACGAGACACGTCCGAGCCGTTCACATGGCGCTTCGGAATCACTTGTGTCAGACGTGTGGTAAAGCGTTCAAGAGAAGGGATGGTCTCACGACGCATCAGAAGATTCACATGAAGTCCAGTCACGAAACGCCTAGCGCAGTTCCTGGTACGGAAAGCGGAGCCGCATCCAACGTTCCTAGGCAGAACGTATCCGTCCATTCCTGCAAAGATTGTCGAAAAAGTTTTAGAACCAAAGCACATTTGTTAGAGCACATGGTAATAATCTAATATTAAGAGAAGGGTCATACGTAATGTTGAACGCCGCTGTATTTGCAGACTGTACATTCCAGTAATCGGGATTTTTTGTGTGAAATCTGCGGTGCTTCATTCAAAACTCGTTCGGTCCAACGAAAACATGTTGCTTCGATTCATCAGCGGCCACGCTCTTACGCTTGCAACAAGTGTCCAAAGCGTTTCAATACCAACTTTGCACTGAGAAGACATAGCGCCCAGCATCAGTAAGTGCTCGATTACGGAGACATGTCTTTCCCGTATATAACACCTTTTGTGTATTGTAGGAAGAAGGAAGAGCCTGTGGAACTTGGAGAGCTTGTTACAGCCGAGGAATTAGAATGGCCTGACGAGCACTTACTGCTGCCTGTACCTGTAACCGAAGCTCATTCATTAAGTGTTAATGAAGCAGAAACTCTTTTCTATCTTGAACCCTATCAGTCCTAACTTTGTTATACGAAGTATGGGGCCCATCCATTTGTACCACTACAATTTGAAGAAGTACGAAGTTAGCCATGTACAACGTGTACACGTACAGCATGTGGAGGGATTCGCTGCCATCAAGCACGGACTCGAAACACTGTATTCCACATGCCAGGCCAATTCTAACTTGATTATTCCTTAACAAGCCAAATTGCAACGAAAAGAAGGAAAACCACGCGATTTTTGGTTGAGATTTCGTATCTGCAATACAAGAAATGACTTCTTCTCGTCTTGTAGTTTTTATTACTTTAAGCCAGTGGTACTTGGCTTTTTAGTTCTTTAAGGGAACAACCGTTAACCAAACGATTGCCATTACTCACGCTAGCAAGGGCCAAGAGGCTCTTCGTAGAGGGAGCCCCTCTCTCTTTAAGCTAAATCTAGAATGTCTTCATTCTTAGCTCAAGTTTTCGAGAAGGAGGGGATTGGGACCCAGTGTTGCATATATCTCCAAGGGAAGACATACTCGGCGGCAGCAATCACTGACATACTATACGAATGTTTTTTTCTCAGCCTAGCTCTAAAATTCTCAACTTTATAGACGAGTCCCAAAGTTTCCAAAATGAGTTCCACTGCGATGCGAGTCATTCGACGCAAAAAATCTTCGTTGTCTGAAGTGAAAATTGCAGTAATTGGTGCACCAGGAGTTGGCAAATCAGGTAGGACAAACTCACAGTGCAAGGAATATCTTTTGCGACTTTTGGGCTTAGCTCGTCAACACCTTTATAAAAATGATAAGCGTCCACACGTGACTTGCACTAGTTACAAAATCTAGTGCGCGTTTAATTTCAAGCGTTACTGCAAATGGCATCTTTTCAATCACGTAGAACGTGCGCATCAATCAAAGTATGTGACAAGAGATATACCTAGACGCTATCATCCATGACAGACTTCGGCAGAATTCCTTGTCAAGTTCTGCTTGTGTTGGCCCAGGTTCTCGACGGACGCAACGCCTTGAAAGCTTCGGGCTCGGAATTTCATCCGACACTTGTCAAGCATCCCCTTCACTCTTCACTTCGACGTAATATTCCACATTGCTTGCATGAAACAGGACGTCAGAATCAGGGCGCTCTCGAACGAGACACAACAAGCACACGTTTGTAAGCTAGCACCGAAACTTGAATCTCGGTGTGTCTAAATATATGGAAATCTACCCCTTGTGCTACTTAGCATACCGCCTTTCTGTTCTCCCACCGCATAACATCAACATTCTTCAGGGAAGATTAGAGGAGAGTACGGGTGCTCTAAAATATCCCCTAATTCGGAAGCCGTTTATTTCCATGACAGGGTCCTGTTTATGATATTAAAATACAATTCAATAAGAAAATTCCTGCGTTAAACTCAAAGCGTGGCGGTGTTCCCGCAGGCATAATTTCTCTAGCTTAGAAGTCATACATGGCTGCTAATTTCTTCATTATTCATGGTCATTCTTCCTACCCTTGAACACAGACGCTTAAGTGACTGAATAATGGCCGATAAAAAACCGGGACCATGAACGAGTGGTTCTATAGCGTTCGCTGAGCGCCACATTGCTGGCCAAAGACGTATGTGCTTTGGTGGCAGAGGCAAAAAAGACAACAAAAGCGCTAATAGACGGAACCAAATGGCTTTTGGGTAAAAATAGTTCACGACCCAAAGCCCGAGAAAGACGGCGGGGGTTACACAAGCTTCCCAGGGCAATAAATGACACGTCGAAAGGAATCCATTATGATTTTTTGTGTGTTTTGATGTATGTATTTCCATTCTTATACTCACCATTATTTTTCGCCTTTTCCCCGTAGCTTTGACGGTGCGTTATTTGACCAAGCGATACATAGGCGAATACGATCATAACTCAGGTTGTTTGAAATATATCGACCGTTTCAAAGACTAGAAAGAGATGAATCCATGTCCTTCTGTCTACATCTAGAGAACCGATACAAACACGAAGCTATGCTGGATGGAGAACCTGTAATTTTTGAAATATTAGACACATGTCCAAAAGTAAGAAACCTTAATTACCTTTTCTCTTTCTTTCTTTTTTGCCTGCAACTATTGTCCAATGACGTAATTTTTCTCCACTCTTAGATAATTATATTCGACCTTAAAACTAAAATAAACAGATACAATATAAGCTTCTTTCTGTTCTTCTTTAGAGCTGTGATGATTTACCCCCACCGGACACAATCCACTGGGCAGACGGTTTCTTGTTGGTCTACTCAATCCTGGATCGGTCTTCCTTTGACTACATTATACGAATCCGCCGATACATCACCGAACAAAAAGCTCTTAAAGATCCGGGTGGCAATGGGTTATCCATGGTTCTACTAGCCAATAAAGCGGATATGGTCCATTTACGCCAAGTTGTTGCCGAAGAAGGTCGCCAAGAAACACCACCAACGTACACACATAAAGCAAGATAAAAACTAACGTATGTGCTACTTTAGGAGAACAATTAGCCAAAGACTTGGATTGCTACTTTGCGGAAGTTGCGGCAGCCGAACAAATGCAATCTATAGCAGACGCGTTTGCCGAATTGGGGCGGGAAGTTCATGCTGCTCGACGAAGATCCAAACCACCGATGTCACACTCGTTGCTGGATCGCGTGTTAGGAAATCGTGCATCTGCCTCGATCGGAATTCGAACGTACGTTAGAGGCAAATCAGATTCAGCTTTACCCAAAGACTGATACAAACAACCGTTACAATTAGCAAATTATGCGCCTTACAGTTCCTGTGCCTTATAACCGCGACACAATTCCTAATGGCTGCAGTTGGATCCTTGAAATTGTAACATGCAAAAATCGAATACAATACTCCATGAACATTTTCAAAATAGTGTATTCTGCTCTTCCATGGTAAATCTTCTTGTAACTCTTTTGGCTGCCCTTTTTTTGTTTTTATGTACTAGAAAAAGCAGACTAAGGACAAGCTCTCTTTACATACGCATGCTTTTTTCATGAAATCTATACCGAAGTACATTACACTGTACTGCTAAACATTTTTTTGACCAAATCTTGCCCCGCTTGTAAAAAGAAAACAAACAGACTCTCGAATTACGTATGACCCTGCTTGGTGCACATTTTCGTGCCACTTCGAAAATTTTAACACGAGTCCATCGTGCCACACTACAGTAACCTGTAAAAACACGCTATGGCACCTTCCAACTGTACGATTGGCACAGAACATAGCTCTGGTACCACCGCCATCATGCAAATGTCCGTTTCATGTTCAGTATACATGTCAGACCAATCAGACCCATACGGTCTGAGGCCATAGGAGAGACCGAAAAGAGGGGAAGAAAAATTGTGGGCAAACAGAAAGTGACGGGAGGTTTTTTCAGGACAGACAAATAAATACTGCTAGGAACTCTGGTGGGGGATTTTCGGTAGCTTTTTTTCTGTGCCTTAGTTTTGCCACCGCTAATACAAATATAGAGCAAATGGGTTGTGTTCTTTTGACGCATTAACGTGAACGGACTACAGTGGACCAAAATCAAAAGAAAACGAACCGGACGGTTTTGCCATCTCCCATATAAGAACCCAGAAAACTAAAAAAAGACACTACCATTACACGTGTTAAACCTAAAACGAACCGAAGCCGCTCATCACCCTTAAACTCTCAACTCAATAAACTAGAAAACGAGGTCGACAACACTGCCTGACCTCCGTTAACTTCTATTTAAACCTTAAATGTTTCACTACGCTCACAACCCCAGCGAGTTTTGGCGCCTTTGAAATTTGGCCAAGAAATTTTTTACACTAACTGTTCGGACTTCCTATACCAAAAAGGAACAACACTGAACGTTCAACAAGGGTAACAGAAGACATCCACTGAATTACGGATGACTAGGTAGCCTGTCAGCCAATTTGGTCGATTCAAAAAATACAAATTCAACCAAAATTCAAGATGCCACGCATAAGCCCCCAAGAGCACGAATGAATTTCTGTTTCCCTTCAACCCGAAATCGTCATAGTCTAATCCCCCTTGGCGTTATACATTTTCATAGCTAGTGTTTTTGATATACAGGAAAGGGTATTATGGTTTGAAGGGGGATACAGCTCAAAACGAAATAGTTTTGAAAGATAGTGAAGTGATACGAAAAAAGGCACTGCAGGAGAACAAGAAATATACAAGTAACTTGTCTGGGATATTAATTTGCTGATAGAAGATGATAATAAAGCCGAAGAAAAAAAATAAGTGGTTCTAATGAATGAGGACCGTGCCAAAGCTTGTCGTGCAAAGAAGACGCACAAATTAACAAATAAAACAAATAACGTCGACGGCTGGATTCAGTGTGTTGACCGCTCTCTTTTAGTCCAATTGGCCTTTCCTTCAATCGTATCACGAACAAAATTACCCTACTTCGTTAACTAACTTTGGCTAGTACTTTTTGTCTGTGAATACTCCGTACACAATCGACAAACGCGAAAAGGTGAACTTAACGTACTTAGACTCTTTACTAGTCTTCACGAGACTAACTAATTAACAAGACTAGCTAAAAAACATTGGGACTAAATAACTCGGGGAAGCAAATTAATGCTTGGTAACCTCATCAAGTAGGAAAAAGAAAAAGATCGCGAACTAAACAAATGAACTAACCGAACCAACTTTAGAAAGCGTACTCATCCTTCTCGCTAGATGGTGCTACGGATCACTAGGTGCTAAACACGAGTAATAAAAAAATGGCCTCGTCCGAGCTAATGTTCTGCTTAACATCGTAAGAGAACGATAATCAAATAAAAAGCTTTAACTTAAAATTTCTCAACGGAAAGAAAGGAAAGAAAAGACAGAAATTTTTGGAGGCATGGTTTAAACGCTTCTTTGGGAGAACGTTACCACTTCGCGCCCAATACTACGAAACACGACTAGCTAAACCCCCAAAAGACTACGCAATTGACGTTTGTCTCTCTTGCTATTCCCGCTCAATGACTATCTAATTTGAACGAACTGTGCCTTGTGACCTAACGAAAGAACACCTAACTTGTCCGGCCACTAAAATAAGACCTCTTTTTTTGGTCAATTTCGCTTTGACCAACGTTCCAGAAGGATTTGGTGACCTAAAGTATGAAGCCTACTTGCCTACCACGAAAACCGCATGCTGAGGGCACGAATTAGCACATTAAGTTAAAGAAACACCACAGACGACAAGACTTTCTGGACCATGGAAACGACGATGGGCAGGACACGCACCAGAACCACAAAGAGCACTTTGTACAGGCAACCAAGTTTCCAGCCATCAGCATTCCTTGCTGGTAAATGCCATCATAAGAAGTTTGCTGGAATTTTCTTGGCGGTGCGAGGGCTGGTGTTGGCGTTATTAGTCATACAACAGCTCATGGTAATGGGAGCAGGCAAAAACGGGTCGAAAACTTGCAATAACTCAGTCATCAATCTTCCCCAACGTGTCCCGTCCCGTAGGCAAATGGTGCTCCAATTCGATGGTGTGTGCCTGGTCACATTCACATATGCATGTTCGAGAAGGATGGAATCATAGGCGGTGTGTGGCTGATTTTTTTTTTAGCAGGCAGCAGGCATTATTGGGAAAGTGGTTTTTGTTGGATAATTTCGGACATTTCAAAATGGTTGCTTTTTTCACACGTTCACAGGACAACAGCACGCGTTATACGGCCACCCTACGTAACAATCTAAAACGAAAAGAAAAACGGGGAAAAACAAACACGTAAGACAAGGATTTAAAAATGGGCGTTAAAAAAGTAATGAAAACCCTTGTTCTTGAGCAAAAATAGGAGAAAAGCTTATCGGTGTGTGTGCGCGCAAAATGAAGTAAAACGTCGACAAGGGTAAAGAGCACAAAAAGGTGCGTTACACGAAGAAACGGGTAAAAATGCAACAGTTTACAGTGAACATTGATTAATACATTCAATATGAAGTAGTCCATATTAAGGGTGACGGCGGCTTCCATGAAATAAGAAAATTCGCCCTGAGAACTTATCAAGTGATCTCGGGGCTCGTAAAGTTTACATTCACCTACCGATTTGCTTCCCGCGGTTATACTTTCCCTGAGTGCTCTCAACAACGACAACGACAAATATGTGAAAATTTTTTATCTTGAAATTGACGAAATGCCTTCACAGAAGGCAAAAAATCAAAAGTACGAATGCATTTTACGGGGTCACTTAGCCTGACCTCTTAGCTCAAGTTTTACATTATACTGTATGACGCTCGCAATCCTTTTATCGTCTTACCATCTTTTTAGGTTAGTATGGCTTGGAAGCCTCTTTAGACCGTTTAAGCTGGACTTTGAGTCGTTTGGTACCAATCTGAAATCCATTCATAGCTTGAATAGCTGTTTGGCCGCTTAAAGGATTATCGTACGACACAAAACCTAAACACAAGAAGAAACATTACAACTTCATTTTGAATAAGAGAAAGATGTTATTAAACTACGTTTACCAAAGCACTTAGACAGATTTGTTTGCTTGTCAACAAACACTTTGGCAGAAAGGATATTCCCAAACGGTGAAAATGTCTGTCCGAGGTCATTATCTCCGAACTCTTGGGGCAAATGGTAAATGAAGAGATTGGCACCTTCAGGTCCTTCTTGCTGCCTTAATTGGGAACCTGACGATATTCCGCCTAGCCCGGGACTTAGACTGCCTTGTGAATTAGTTAGCGATGCTTGTCCATACCCTGGAAAAGCTATAGAAGTACACAAAATAAAAACAATGAATATCTTAAAAGGTTCAGCCATTTCACTACACAGAGGTTCTGGTCGAGTAAAGCGAATAAAGCAGAGTTTACAAAAGAAATGATTGGCAAGCAAAAAAAGAACACCTGATGTGTCAGCAAACGCTCAACGATGTCATTTCGCACCACAGAACTAACCTGTGTATTGTTGTATGGACGGATAAGCGTTGGAAAGTGCTTCAAGCCCCGCCCCATTGCTCAACCCCGCATTAGTCGTCATTCCCAAAGCATTCAGATTGTTGATACCGTTAACCGCTGCCGCTGCAGCTGCAGCAGCAGGCATGGACATTGAGGAGACGACGGTACCACGATGGGGCAGTCCCATACCAGAGCCAAGATTTCCTGCACGGACACACCCACACAGAAACCGTCAAAAACACGCAAAACGAAACACCCCAAAAAAGCTTTTCCCATAACCAACAACCCAGAAAGAATAAGACACCAGTACAAATCACAATAATACCAACCACCCGAAATTCCCCCAAAAATGCAGAAGCAATAAACCATAATTTCTTTGAACTTTTTTTTTATATGTATGCTGATAATGTTCTCTCTCCCGTTCTTAAACCACGCGAATGATTCCAAAAGAAATAGAAAAAAAACAAAAACAATCTGCGCTCAGCTATAAAGCCCCAATCCGTGAAATGCAGATATGTGTGGTAAACTGTTGTGCTAACCCCAAAACGTACCTGCAGTAATCCCAGAGATGGCCGCCATGGGTAACATATAGTCACCACGTGCAAGAGCTATACCGAACCGAGCCACACCGTGCCGCAAACAGAGGACCAATTAAGGCAGGGCGAGGGGAGGAAAAATAAATAAATAACGAATTACAGAAGGCGTGAGAGATGGGGGGCCAAGACACAAAAAGGGGGGTTAAGGTTGGGGGTAATAAGTGTTTGGTCAATTATTAAACATTACTTCAACTTTACAAGAATCTAAGAACCATCCAACACCACAAGCCAATCGATATTTTCATGAACCTTTTTGGTTTTAAACTCCTTGTACTTTTACTTGAGCAATTAAGAAGCGTCATAAAAGTTTAACGTTGCAAAATGTGCTTTCACGTTACTTCACAGCGTACGTTTTTCTAGGTTAAATCAGTTTTAAGGAGCTTTGTGCATGCTTTAATTAGTCAAGTGGTGGGTCGTGACGCCACAGAAAATGACACGGACTCACGCATGCAATTTTTGCATTAAATGCTTTCCCGCTTGTCAAAATATACTTTACGCCACCGATTTACTCAGAGACCTCGTTACAAATACTATATCCGAACGCTTAACTGAAGTGCAGCGCCGCAGTTACGACGCGGAATGAATTTCCTGTCACGGCAAACGTTACTTGGAACGCATAACATGCAAAAACCCGATCAGCTATACTGAATAAAGTTCCCTGTCAGGTATTAACGACTCGAGGAAAAGTTCTCAAGCGTGGCAACCCAATATTTTACCAGCGTACTCTACATTCCTTCCTACGCGTAATTTTATATTACCTGTGGACATGGGCGTAAGGGTTCCATTGTTCCCACCAGCCATTGCTGCTAAGGCCGCCAAGTTCTGCATGTTCATCGCATTGATATCTGCAAGAAAATTATACGAGATTAAAAACACAAGGCCTCAAATGTGACCAGTATGAACGCCGGCTAAAGAAAAAAGGAAAAGTTCTGAACTCGAAAAGGAATGGACAACTTACTTGAATTGGCGGAAAAGTTGGCCAAGGCTGTCAAACTTTGTAGATTAGCCGAACTGAGATCGGAGCCATGATTTCCAGCCGACGAATTGCCCAATCCCAAGCCTCCCGCTGAACTTTGCAAATTTGCCAGATTTTGCAAACCTACAACACACGGAAAAGAGCCAAGTCACCCTTAAGATTTCCAGCATCTCGTTATATCTTGACGCGTAAATAGCAATTTCTAGCTACTTACCTGTACCTTGTGATGAAGCAGCTAAAAGTTGCTGCATACCCAGAGCTCCAAGTCCGCCCAACTGCGGCATGTTGGACAACGCAGCCAAGTTATTGTGTGCACTGCTGCTCGTCTATATAGGAAAATGACAAGAATTTGCATATGAATCTCTTTTTCCCCCAAACTCATCTCAATGTGACACATGGGCGATCAAGCAGAGAAGACATCAAATCAAATCGTTTCGAAATTGTTGCTTGAGGCAAATTACTCAAGAAGTTTGCCAATTTGGTGCATTCAGGTTCCTTTTGCAACAAGAATATGAACGGTTTGAACTGAAGCTTTTCAGCGCACATCAAGCACTTCACAACCCACAACGCTCGACAAGTGCACACGAAAAAATCGATACCAAATTCAAGTCGCTGTTAACTTCAAAGAAAACGCTTACACGATCTCGTGTCCCACATTCTTGCCGTCTCAAAATTCACAGACAAAGATGCAATATTCAATGTGCAAAAACTTCAAAGCTTCATTGGGAGCGACTTCCTCTGTATGTATTAACTACTTCACTTTAGGGAAGACCTTTCGCAAAACAGGCCCTCCCTTCCCCCGGCATTCAAATCACGACGCTTGCATAAATACTTGAGTTTCTTTATACCCTAACTTTATACTTGGTTCCTTTATGGGCCAATCGCAAGACGAATGCTACACAACCGCGAGTATTCAGTATAGCTAAAAGCATGTTCAGCGCTTTTGCACCTGGGGAAAACTTAATGGGAAGACTCCATAGATCGCGTTCGTTCAAGCAACCTGCTCTACTTCACGCTGTAAGTACAGCATCAGATTTTGTTCTTTTTTCCCTACTGTTTTCCTCTCCCCAAACGGTCCATTAGATGCGCGCCACCTACTTTAGCAAACGAACACCTCTTTTTACGACAAAACTGTTACTCTTCGTTTGTTTTCCCCGCGTGTGGTATTTCTTAAACCCTATATACGTCCAAACATTACTCAAAGACGACAGTAAGAGCACGAGAAAACCGCGAGAACAAAACTAATTTTACTAACAGCCTTCACACTTCATGTAGTTCGCCATCTTCGCGCTAAGGCGGCTCAGAAGTAAGGAAAAGCTTTGCACATGCCACCAAATCTTGACAAACATTAAGACGAGCGAAAAACTACAAAGTCAGTTAATTATGGTTACCGTCAAGTACTGCGTGCCTAATGGGCTGACACCCAAGCCCCCAATGTTCCACAAACTGGCTGTTGCTTGCTGAAATCGTTTCTGGTCTTTCTCTTTCTGTGTATCCGCAAATTTGACAACCATAGGCGATGAGCAACCCTACGACAAAAACAAAACGGAGAAATCTCATTAGTTTCATTACCCACATCGAAAAACAACCTGACAAGTAATAAATATCGAGACAAGTTCCACTACCTCCATAGTCTGTGAATGGTGAACTGCCTTAATTGCGTGGATAGCAGACTGTCTGGACGCATACGTCACGAACGCACAACCTATAACACACAGGGGAGTTCATAGAGTGCTTGCAAAAAATTACACGGAATACAAGCATGCAGACAAGGCAATAGTAACAATCCACAAATCCAGTTAGCTTCTTCAACTGTAACATACGACGTTTGAATTTCTTTCGATTGGGGGAGAATGAAAGCATACGAAAAACACGCTTTCTTGCACTCAGAGGATTCAGTCTAATAGCGTTTTCAACTGGGAACCCTGGTGCAGCACTTTTTGCCCTGAATGCCACAAATTCACTGTTGCAACACTCAATTTTGTGGCACAACACACAATTTTGTGGGATTCCGTGCAAAAACTGCTGCACCAGGGTTCCCAGTTGAAAACGCTATAAGCGACGAACTACAGATCAGACGAGCTCTTAACAAGTTAATGTCAAATGGCGAAAGAATCTTTTCCAAGCGTGTTCTCGTCTTTGAAAACACATCGACTCCCACTGCATCCTGCACCGTTCAATATACCTTCCCCTTCTTTACGACCTAGAATAACCAATTCCAACTCCATCATAAATCCCGTGTACTTCACTTTTTCAACTAATCAATATCAATACACACCGTTCTGATGCGTTACGTTATACCCCGAACCCCCGTATAGATAGTGATTGAACCGTATGAACCCACAAGTTTTGCCCCAAAATGTTAAGTTTGCTCCTGCTCCATAGATCAACCCCACCCACCGTGTTATACATAAAACACTCACGATTCCCTCCACATCCCCAGATCTACATAGTCCCATATTACTGTTAGTGCCCTTATGTTACGGCTGACCACCAACAGTTTTCCATATCGACTACATACGACACATTTTCTCACATATTATGTAACAGGATAAATGATTCAACAGTCTTTGTTTAAGACTTTAGGATATAACTGTTAACCGAACGCAAATGAATAAACACGTCACAATACTTTCTATAACGTTTTATGAGATCATCAAAAGTTAGGCTACTGCAGCATGATTGTTAAAATCTTGAATGGAAAAAAGCTGACTGCCCATTCCAGTCGGATCTAAGAAAAATCACTGGTCATAAATTGCTAGATTTAAGTCAAGAAAAGCTGTTAAGAAGCACACACCGAGACATAAAGTGGAGCTCGTCACGTTTATGGCGAAATTACTGAAGTAAACGGTAGCTCCAGATCTAAAAGAAACGCGTTTTCCAGAACGATATTATCCAGCTTTTCCTTCCAGAAAATGTTCCCTTTTGTTATCGATTTTACCTAGCTCGCGTACGGAGCGGAAAGGCGACGTGGACATGAACGTGGCCCTTGCCCGACTTTATTTGACTTTTGTCTTTTCTAGCCAAACTCGGAATTGCTTACAACCTCGACGCTATCCAACAAGCTCAAGGACGGCGGACAAATAAATAAATTTAAAAAAAAACGGAATAGCTGGTCTTTCGTCACATTTGGCGAACAAAAGTTGGGTTAGCTACTGTGGCTGCTGTTCTTACGCTCCCTCCCCCAAGTCCAGGCATTTACGAAAGAAACGAAGGGTTTACGAACGCTTTTCGGTAAGCAGCTGTAATACTGCTCCTCGACTATCGAAGAAACGGGGATACATATACGAGCGACTGTTTCGCCATGCTCGAATCCATATCCCGAAAGGGAACAGGGGAAGTGCAGCAAAAGGGACAAGACAAGCACTGTTTCCAAAGTACCAGCGAACGCAAACAAAAAGCCAATCAATACTCGCAAAGTGATTGGGATCTTGTTTGCGATCGCACGGAAGACATAAATCCGACGCGAAGAGTACAGAGATACGCAGTATTACTGAAAACCAGGGAGCAAAATACGATCACAGGGGGGAGCTCCGCAGTTCCGTTAAGGGAATCTAGGTTTCGTTACGCTTTATAGATGTCTTTGGGAAAACATGAGGGGATCCTGGTAAAGAATAGGAAGAAAGTACTTAAAAAGTAATCCATTACCTTTGCTTTGACCGTTCACATCCCGGAGCACTGTACATTCTTCAATAGTCCCGAAAGAGCTGAACATCACTCGGACGTCGTTCTCAGAGAATTTCTTCGCTATCATGCCCACAAAAAGCTTTCGCTCTAAAAAGATCGAAGAAAAGGCATTAGATTAAATAAGATGCAATTTTAGTTGATCCATCTTTAGAAAGGAAATTCCGCAGGGAAAAGTTGCTTACCATTTCTGTTCTCGCTATCCGCTGGCTTCATCTGAATAGGATGGTGCATCTGTGGATAGATAAGTTTATTACTAGCTCACGTCGGTGCGGAAAAAGCTGAACAAAAAAGCAGTTTTAGCAGAAGAAAATCCCGTCGAAAATATACAACGGAAAAAATGAGCAAATCATGTATCCTGTACATATATATAGCCTGCAATCTGGAACAATAAAATGTTTTTTCTGTTGCAAATATCCTCCTGAAAAAAACATTTCTACAGCTATTTTGGTTCATCTTATGCCTACATCTTCTCATCGTCTTGGGAACAGCTTTTATTCGTTCTTTTCCGTGACGTTCTCATCTTATAGCCATCGGTGAGATCTGACAAAGACGCTCTGTGATGTGCTATACGCTTTTGGTGAGAAGACGATGGTCCCAAACCTATTTTGAAGCTCAAGTACAACGAGCATTTCTCTCTGTCGTTCCGAAATCATGCGCTTGGTTTTTTTTTTGCCGTTGTTGCGCTGTTTTTTCATCCTTATCTTTAACCATTTCCAACAAAACTAAAAAAAGCGACCGAAAATTGCAACGAGATTCATAACGAAACAGTCCTGAAGGCAAAACATCCAAATAAACTACACACAACCCAAGAGCATCACACGAACCACAACAGCTCCTTGAAGTCTATGAAAAAACAACGCATAACAACTTCATGGGTTTAAAGAAAAAGGATAAGAAATGGAACAAAAATCTACCCCGGGTAACGTTTTGATATTATGCATGGCATTCTGGGCTTCCAATGCATCCTTTCGCTTGTAGAACGTAACAAAACAACAACCTGTCGGTAAGAGAAAGAAGACAAAAGAAACAAACATTAGGTTATTTATGTAAAACTCGTGAAAAAGAAAACCGCAACCGGGTTCCTCTCCGCCTTTTCGTCTCCACTTCTCTTCTAATAGTAATACACAAATATAATCTAATTTTCTCCCATTATTTCCACCCATGAGAAAACTTCATCAGTCATTTTTCTAAAAGTAAAAGGTCAAATTCCATTTTCTTCAACTCCAACTTTAACTTGTAAGATTCTTAAACTTTCGAATAAGTCAACTAAAAACACGCAAGCAAGATCTTTGAAGTTCAAATCCTGACGCTGGCTTTATTTACACCTTCACGAAACTTCCAAACTTTTGTGAACTTATTTTTTTCCGCCACCAGGTGACACTTTCCAATTCCAAGAACAGAACGGTCTAATCCCTAGAGAATCTACACCGTTTAATAATTTTTCTTCCCAAGTCGCTTACATTCGAGCATGGCAGAGTATTTCTGAAGGATAAACCATTAGCGTCGAGAGCAACGATGCCAGGAAACTCGGGAAGCTGGTGTTATTGGAAGAGCAAAATACAACCTCAGGCTTTACAAGACTCGAAGGAATCGTGGGGAAAAGCAAACTATAACTGCACTACACTACCAGTACTCGGCAAACAGCTATTGTTTCCTTCCATCTCGCCCTTGCCGAAGAAGAAAAGAAAAAAACAAGTATAAATCCCCTAAGGTGGTAGTTGAACGTGTGGGTACAGAGCTTGACGCAGTCGAGCAGGTTGTGCATGCCTCAACTTAACGTTTATTGAAAGCTTCTTTTGTTTCCCTGCCTCGGGTCTCATTCCATTAACCATTAGGTCCCTAGGCCAATCTCCGCCTTCAGTGCTACAACGTGTACGCACGTACTTACTTCTCCCCGTTCTTCCAGCGTTCACGGGCTCCGAAGCCCTATATACGTATACCTGAGCCCACAAATCAATGCGGTTGCTATATTGCTTCGTGCTTTGACGCTGCTGCTCCCAACATATCCTACTTTATCTTCTACTCCCCTTTATTATCTTAGCAATACCCTTCGATGTTTTGTGAAGATTCTGACTCCCTAACGCCCAATACCATGGCAACCTCAGCCCTGTCCCCGAAACAAACGAAAATATCTTGGATGCAGCATCCGTTTCGCTTGAGCTCCTTCGTGACAAGTTGTTTGCTACTTTATTATCTTGTTTAGCTCGTGTACCTTTTCTTGGCGAATCACAATCTAGGACGAGCTTAAAATAACGTAACTGGTTACGGACTGCTTTTAAATTACTTTGCCTTACGTGGCATAAGCTTTGAAGAAAGTAAAAAAAAAACTTGGCAGCCAAGTTTCTTAGTGCCCGTAACTCAATGAATATTTCTTGGGTCATTCCAGACTCTGAACATGGCTCCTATATTGGGCTGTTACTCACGGAAAAATGGACGCTAAAATAGAAAAATGGGACGGCGTTGTCTATTCGGATAGGGATTTCCTTTTATTCCCTTCCTTTAGCCAAGTAAGACCCCTAATATGCCACAGGAATGAGATTGTATTATCTCGATAGGCTGGAATGAATAGCAAATGCTTTGCTTTAGTAAGTATCTAGCGCTGGGACAAGCTAAAGTGTTCTATAATGTCTTTTTTTTCTTCTTTTTTATCGCTCTTCCCCACAAGATAGTGTCACGCATCACGGTTTCTGCTATTCTCAAAACATAACCGAACTACTTTGGACTCGAGCACAATACTCTGCCGATCTCATGCTGTCTCAAATGTTAACGCAAGGAAAATTTCTTGAAGAGAACATTGTCGGAAAATGCTCACAATGGCACCTTTTGTTTTTGTTTGTTTGTTTATATTTTGTTTGTATTATATTTTGTTGCTATCTATATTTGCTTGTCGTTAAGGATAGGAGGAACTGTTTTCTAAAGTAAGCCTGCGAAATTGAACCATGACGGGAAAAAATGCTCGCCATCTTGATTTCTTTTTTCTCTCCTTTTTGCCCATGGTCTGGGTGTTGGCAAAGAACCCGTCATAACCCCACCTTATATTCTGCAGACCTCTGCTGCAGCGCATATTCCCATATCTGCTTGGAAATAATAAAATTACTCCACCCCACCGGCTTTTCATATCCAATGCGAGATATATGAACCCAAAATACGCGTTTGGATTTTAGGGGAAGCCGCAAGCCTCCTGCGGTATACATACACATATATATTACGATCCCGAAATCCATCCTCAGCGCGAGTTTCCTGCCTGAAGTTTTAATTAAGCAGTCTTGATCCAATCCCGAAAACTAAAGCGCGCACAACGCAAATGTAATCTTCCATCTTAAAATTCCATCTGTCGCTTGTAATATAAGCTGAGCTATATGTACATGGTTTCGAGACCCAAATGATAATGCACCACCAGACAGCACAGGCTGCATTTGACAGGCAATCAAAAATTAACCTATTAAAAACCTGATAAAACCTTTTAATCTTTTTTCTTTTAGAGGGAATAAACAGGAAACACTCAACATTTTTGGTTTAAATGGTGTCTACTGCAGTTTACCTAAGCTTGTTCTCGGTTTAAGAATAGCTCCCGCAGCAGACCATGTTGTTAGCATTACTGTACTGCCGTGAGCTGCGACCACTTGCGACAGAAACTCCAACGCGTGCCAAGAAGATGCTCCATTAACTGACCACCAGCTTAGTGGTTCTAACCGTCTCGGAAAGAAAAAGGATTCTGTTAGCGAGGGACATATTCGGTTCGCCTGTCTCCTCCTAATGAAGGTCTCTGTTTTATGTACGGTATAACTCCCGCGTTCTACCTTAGCGGTCTAAATTAGGTGGGCAATTTCTGTATCATCCGTCGTCAGTTCATCTCGTTCGAACCCCGACCATTAACACTCGGCAGCCGAGTCCGTTAATCAATGTTCTACAGTCATGAGCAAAGAAGAAAGGCGAATTCAACCCTCACGCCAAAGAGAACATGCTTCTTGACCGCTTCCAAGTTTCCGCTGCAGAGTTCTGCTCTAACCGCGGAGTTCTGATGAAAGCATTGTATAGCTGCCTGACCTTATCCCGTTAAGATTGAAGGGGGATAGAAAGAACGAGAAAGGGAGAAAAAAAGATCTAAGCCTGACGGAGGTCGTATTAAGCCCGTTATTTCCTAGGAAACGGAACGACCACCCATCTTCCTAGAGATTAGACGTGAAACGCGCTGGGAGAAACCGCAATAAGATTCCCTTTTGTCATCCTTGCTCATATTATCCTGCACCAGATCTCAGCTAAGGATCTAGCTGCACGCATCAGGGTTATACTGGTTAACACTCTTAATGATGCAGTGCCACTGCTCAAAGCACATCAAAGTTCCCTGCTAATGAATTATCCGCTCCATTACATTTGCGTTCAGTAAGTAAGGCTCAGACCAGATAACAGTCATACACACAACAGCCTCCCAAAATTCGGAATCTAGGGAAGTCAAAAAGTTGCTCTTGCTTTCTCTCAGTGCGTTCCTACATGCCCGGGCATGCAAATATACAGTACTTTTTTAAAAAAACGACCCAAACAAACCATACTGTCCTAACGGCCCGAAACGGCGTGTCTGGAAACAGTGCTGCGAATGGTTGCGAACAGCCCTAGTGCTGTTTCGCAGTGCTGATCCCAGACGCACCGTTTGGGAACAGCACTACGAAATTAGACGGTACCATTAGACGGTACGGTTTGTTGGGGTCGTTTTTTTTTAAGTGCTGTACAAGATTACATTCAATATGGTCCTCCCTTTAAATAAAACCATTTTGTTCCTCCAGACTGGTTTGGTCCAACAATTCTCTATTCTTGTCATATGTCTTTTATCTTTTCTCCGAAAGCTCACACATCCCCTCCCCCCAATGTCCCCCGATGGGGTTAGTAACACAAGTGGTCACCAGGGAAATCCATGCGAGGAAGGACAGACGAATATCTGTACTTTTTCTTTCAGGCCGTCAAAAAAGTAGTCCAATTTCCAAACACTGCAATTCAAGTCCCAGGTCGATTTCCAATTGTTATCAGTCCAAAATTCTTCCGGATCGAAGCGTAACAATCGAAGTCTAATAAACTGGGAAAAGAAGACTGAAAAGCTTCCACTTTGTACAGATAAGATTGCAACAAGTTTTAACAAAAGGACATTATTCTAGTGTTGCTTCTCTAACTGCAGTTCTCAGCACAAAGAACAAAAGGCATTGGACTTTGGATCCGTCAGGTGATGGCTGAGTTCCGCTGGAAAGACGTAAGAGCCGAACGAAGATAAGACTGGTGTGCTGGTGATGGTTGCCAGTCACAGCTTCTAATTCATTATTAGCGATCAAAAGTTGGGGCTGGCAGTACTGTAGTAACATATAGGAGAAATCCTGGGAGCTAACTGGATTCATTTAGATAGCCTGAGCACGTCGTCCGTAACCGAACTCGGTGATGGGATGAATGCCTAGTCACGCAATGCATCCCCTCTAAACCTTCCCCGGGTACCGCAGCATAATTTCATTCAAGCGAAGCCCACCCCCCGACTTCCCCGGAATTTCGAATACAAGACAGCTTTTACCGAGAGGGAAAAGTTGGGCCACACGAGAGCGCCAAATAAAAAAGAAAGTAAGAAAATTGCTGATAAGTTGTCAAGGGACCAATGCATGAAAGTCTAGCCCATTTCGCCACGTCTATTCCGTGATTTCGAGCTCGCTCGTCTGTTAATTTTAATTTCTATCGGCTTCTATCTTCATCATCAGTTTTGGGTGCTTTGGCAGCCACCCAGTTGTAAAAAGAGGTAGTTAACGGCATTTTGGCATAAAAAAACGCCGACTATGCGGAAGTTTTCAAAGGAGAACCAGCGCGCGATCGGGCGTGAGATTCCGCGGCGCCTCCTCCCACCCGTCCATATATAACAAGCGACCGGGAAAGGCACGTAGAAATGAGCAGAGCGACTTTTAAAAATAAGGAAGGCCCGGCATGACATGAGTTCAAGACTTGGTTAAGACCGTTTGGCAAAGCTTGTTGCTTGAGAGCCAAAAATAACTAGCTTGTCCTCCACGCCACCTTGCTCTTCGAAAAACACGAGGGGGAAATATTGGGTTGAGCTATTTGCACACGACGAAGCAGGTGCATCACCTCCGGAATCGTTTCCACCGTCTTCCTTGCTCGATTCACCTGTTCAATGACTCGCGTTACGAAATTAACGAGCTTTTAAACTTTTAATTTTCGCTCTTTCTCACACTTCTGAATCGTTTAATTAAGGCTCCCGTTTTACTTGGCTTATTAACGGGAAAGCGTCAGAGATGGCACTGATCTTTGTTATGGTTGTTGCAACACGTTCTCCAGATTTAGTGACCAACGTACGTACTGTATCCCGCTGTCAAAAACGACACTAGTGTATTACTTTCCAACAATCAATTGTGTTTTTCAGCTACAAAGTACAAGTGTTAACGATTTTCGTCGACGAAAGTTGATAAGAATCGTCAACCTAACTTAACCTAACCTAAGGTAAGCTATAACCTAACCTAACCTAATGCATTTCCAATCCAACTACGATTTGGAACTCGAGTGACACCCGTTTGTCATTATGTTTCCAGAGAACGTTTTGCAACAGTATGACACCATAGTGTCATTTTTATCCCGGGATTCTGAAACCGGAAAACCTGTTGTGCTTTTGACGGCTTGTCACGTCAGATTTGAAAGCAAACTAAACTAAAAATTTTCCTTTATTAGCCGCTATTGCAGAACCAAAGGATAAATTTGTATGTAACATATTTCTCATAGTTGCAAACTTGATTTGAATGTAGCTAATCTATTACTCATTGGAAAAAATTGTGTATTGGTTATGTGTATCTGATATAGCAAGCCGTAGAGTACTAACTGTCAAAGAATTTGTTCATTAAATGCCCTGGTTTTCTCAAGAAGTTGTTCCGAAATTCCCCATGCTAATAACCGCCTCTACCGAGCTATAAGGTATACGGGAGCTTTGAGGTAAATCCGTGAATTTAATCTGAAAAAGCTCATCACACTTCTGAATCCTTTAATTAAGGCAATAATCCATGACGTTAACCTGAATGGGGTGGCTTTTTGACTGGAAGTGAACAATCCTTGGGAACTCCCCGAGTTGTGGGTAAATTTTTTAAGAAACCAGCACAGAGAAGCTGTCAATCCAAATTGACAGCCTTAAAAACAAACCATGGGTGTACGATTAGTGCTTTTAGTTTTCTTCCCTTTGCTCGTAAAAGCAGTTTAACAAAAAGCTTGACAAAGTACGCTGTTCGCCTAAACTTTAGACACTGAAAATGGCCCACTTAAATTCAGGAATAGATTTCGAGAGGGTATATAGAGCCAGCTCCGATCCAGAACTCGCCGTAGATTGTTCTCTATTCTTAGCCCCGTCGCACGGATGATCAATTAAGGCTAATTTTGTCCGACTTGGCAAGGAAAGCGTCGAGAGCTAACAAAAAATGGCTGAATGATCAAGAGACAGGATTGCTGCTTACCTTTACTCTGGCCAGTAACTTTGTCCCGTAAGACGTTAACTTGGTGCACGCTGCCATATTCCTCAAACATCTTGCGCAAATCATTCTCATCCATAGATCGCGGAACTTGACCCACGAACATCTTAATGGTATCAGCATCTGGTTGGTCCATTTTCGTCATCCCAGCGTTCATAATACTCCTACAATTGAGAGTAAAAAACGAGAATTAAGTGAATGTTGAAAATGAATAACGAAAATTATAACAAATGAACGAGAGTTAAATTAATGCACTTAGTCCAAGGTGCTGAAAGCCGACATTTTCTAGTAAAAAATCTGTCGTAAACAAAAGTGTGTTAAAAGCACAACCACTTTCAACCCGATACTTCCTTACGACCTAAAAAAGTGAAAGAACTGCGCTTTAAAAATAACTCTGCGCACCAGCCAGCTTCTGCTCCTTTGCCATCGCCAAATTAGCCCCGGGACCCCATTTCTATAGACGTTTCCCTAACTGGATTCCCTAACGTGAACTGTGTAATTTTTGTATTCACATGTAGCCCGCTTTGGCACGCAACTCTTTGTTTCCTTTCTAGTTCGGATTAACCCCCCTCTCCCTCTTCTTTTCCTCGTTCTCCCGCGCGCAATTCAATGACTTGAACATGGAACTCTCAGCTAATTAAACAAAAATTCAACCCCGTTTTCTCCTTCTCTTGATTGTCGCCAACTGTGTCTTGGCTTGGCAAGTCGCAGAGGAGTCTTGGCGATTAATTGTACACAGCCAAAGTTATCCGCCAAGTAGACGGCGCTTTCTTCAATTCGAACGGAGTCAAACTTGCGCTCCCTGACGACCCGTAGTTTAACGTTGTCCCTAAAAAGTTTGGAAGCCTGTTGAAAGTTTGGCTGCTGCTCTCTTTACTGATGCAGACTTGTGACTTCCGAGTTACGAGCCCAGAGCGCACAGCTCGCCAGCTTTACAGGAGCAGAGAGCAAATCAATACATCTCGTTTCTCCCATTACAAGTTGACTCCCCTTGGATACTCAATACACCTCCATCAACCTCGCATCGCCTTCTCCCTGGCTCTCCTTCTCCTTCTAACTAAATCACTTCATTCAAAAATAACTAACTCTCCTGTGCTCTTTGCTCTTGCCCACCAACATCACGTTGTTATGGCAACACTTCCTCAAACCCAGCCAGAGCACACACGTGCACACTACTCCTTGCGCCCTTCAAGCATCCCTCAGCCCGCCCTTTACCCACATCCAAAGCCATAAGACGTACTTCTCGTGTCCCCCAGGTGCTACTTCATTATTCCGTGATTTCCTAACCTACTTTTCATCCCTCCCAAAACTGAATTTCCGAGCGACTTTTCCCCTAGTATAAGCATTTCTTATTTCCTCTTCTTTTTGTTTTTGGGGGTTATTATTATTCAGGAGCAACTTTGTGCTCAGGCAACCGAGTTTGGTATTTGCGTGTCTCAGCTGAATCACTGACTTGGCTTCATAATTATTTGGAGCTAAATCGTTGCTCATAAGAACGGTTCGAGTAAAAACGTTCGCCTGTAACATCCCCTCTCCTTATCAGAATTGATTGCTCATAAGAACTTTTCGAGTAAAAACGTTCGCCTCTAAAACGTTCGCCGTTCGCCCTCCCCTTATCAGAATTGATAGAAGCATAGTGATACCGATTCAGGAACGCAACAAGGAAAAGTAGACAAGCAGGCGGATGAATAAAAATTAACGGACGTTAGATGATCTATCAGGCATAGGAAATAGGATTGTAAAGCTGAAGCTCAGACTCCGAATCGAAAATCCAATTTTTCAATGTATCATTTTCCAATTTTTCAGGGGGAGTAAAAAAGCAGGGAAAAAAACGAATAGAAAAGAAACAGGAAGTTTTTCCACGAACGACGGGCCTTAACACGGACAGTTCCGTGGACTAGCAACTGGGATTGCGTATAAGCAGGGTTGCATTTGCATAGGATATCGCTCCCTTTGGCCCATTTCCGGCATATACGATAGACGCCAGAACACTTTTTTTCCTATGCACATCCTCCCAAGTTAGGTCATGTGATAGAGACCCCTTTTATCTCACTCGCAATCTCATCTCACTGGCTATTTCATACCAAAGTCCGGGTTTTTGTCTAGTTTCTCTACCCCTGCATTCGATTACCTCGGTTTCCACGGATTCACTTAATCTCTCTCATTACACTAGCTTTTACTGGCCGATACAACACCTCATATTCGGAGCGTTCCTAAAGTTCCTGAAGCGTTGCAACACGATACGCAAAATTGAAAAAAAAAAAAAAATTTAGAAAAAGGGCGGCCAACTTATTATTGCCCAAAGGGGTACAATTCAATGGGAGTTCTTTCGACCTTGCAAATGAAAACCCTAACTTATGAATCCTGAAACTGACGACCACATTTTTGTTTTTGGGGGAGGGGGGGGGGTCAGGTTTTAGAAACTGAAAGGGGGCGTATCTAGTACAGTAATTCGATCGTGTTGGAATTACCAACGGTTACAATTAACAGCAACGCCCAACCTCCCGAGCTCAGCTGGTTTTCTACAAGTGCAAGGGACCAAACCAACACTCGGTAATTGGATCTGCATGTTGCAGCATGTCAAACAAGGAATAATGCCCGTCATTTTTGCTTAATGGATTGAAGCTCTAGCCAGCTAATTCCATAGCCTTTCATTTTCCATCTCTTTCCTCCCCACAAGAGTTAGGAAATGCTTCAAGACGCGGGAAAAAAGTGGAATCCCAAGATAATTCCAAGGTAAATGACCCCCATTTACTTCAACTTTGTTTGACGTTAACTAGTTTTTGACAGAAGTCATTGCACCAATCTATAGGGAGAGAATGGTCTCCTACAACTTGCCTGATGGGATTGTTGCCGGTCGGCGAATCGTCACTGGGCGAGTTACCGGACAAAGAATCTTCGCGATTCTGGGGCGATATTTTGCCAGCTAAGGCATTCAATGAATTGAGCATGTCCATGGTTTCATATTTCAATCCGCTTTCACTCATGGTCAAAATCACCCACTTTTGGCACTACTCCACCACTCTCCCTCTTTGTTTATATTTATATATATTTATGTATCCAAGTTTGGGGAAATAAAACTGTGTAGCTGTCTCCAAACTGATGAAAAGCGAATTTGAATTTAATCGCGAACACGCAGACCTGGAAAATTCGCGGCTTGAACTTGATCGCGATGCTTAATAGCTTTGCAGTTGAGACACTTTTTCGTGGACCTCTTCAGCGCGACTCGGCAGTATCTAGTTGAAACCCGATTTTGTTCTCTCTCGCCAACGGCGTTGTCACAACGTAGGTCCGCACCGAATTGCCCTATGTGCTCTCTATTTGAGAGGTAAATGAAGCAAATATGCTCGCCTGGGCTTAGCTTTCTAGCTGCAGGACGATATTGGTCCAGGACAAAAAATTGAGATAAGGAAGAGGGGCTGTATGATAAGAGATATCTAAGGCTGATACCACTGTTTGAGCCAAACGGGGCTTGATTATTGTGAAACAGCCACGTAAGTAAAGAGCACATATAGACCAGCCGGACCGTAGTGCGCGTTCATGATAAGCTTATCAAACACAAATATGCACCATCAGGACTTTGCTTGGGTTCGCTTGTCGTCTTGCATATGCGCCTTCACATACAGCGAAAGCCTGGAGCAGCAACAGCTACAGAGCAGCGTAAACCTCGCGTCTTCCTTCCGACCCCTTCCTGTTGACAATTGCACGAGTCGAGACAAGCCGGGGTTGGAGCTGGTGCGTTTCCCGGGCGCAAAAATGGTTGCTATTCATGTTGACTCCCAGGTCGTTATACGCGGCATACGCCACCCACCCCCTCTATACAACGCTTACGACCCGCAACTTCGTTACGGACTACGAGGCCACAACCGTCGTCCACCGTTCTTGGAATACTAACTCCCACAGACGTAGCCAAGTTCCCGCGCCTTTTTCACGCTTTACGGCTAACACTATTATGCATCCAAAAGAGAGCGACCCACGACGTTTGGCTACTAACACCACTCAAAGAGCGTCGGCCATACAAAAGTCATCTGGATGCAACAGGCTCACAAACAATCGCAACTCAGGGGAGGGAAAAATATCCCTGTCTCCCAAATCCAATGTTCTCATTTCGCCTTTGAAGGGTTGTTTCGATCCAGCTCCATTTACTTTAGCTTAACAACGTTTTCTTCCGGTGATGTTTGGCGTCTGCGGTTCACATACAGCTCAACACCCAGATCAGGGAACCAGGATTTCACTGTTGCTTTCCCAAATTGTTTACGTTTCACTTGGACCACCTCACCGCCCTCCCCCGCCTTACAGCGATGCTGACGGACACGGCTCACACGTGGCTATACCCGGGAATCACAACTAGGGAACCCAATAAGACTTTGTGTATCGCATCCAAGGGCAAGCTTTTGGAGTGTTCTATTATCTACAGAACTCCATTCAGGCCGACGATACCATATTCCCCAGTTCCCTTTTGTGATCAATAACTCCTCGCAAGCAACTGCAAGTCTGTATAAAAGGGGCTCGTCGTGCCGTGCCTCGTCCACGTCTTGTGTTCTGTCTCGTTGGCTACTTTCATCCACGATATGGCCGATGTCTTCTTCGATGTGCTGTCACGCCACGCATTAAGCAGTCTTTCACTGGGCGTTCTGCACTACAAGTTGCCTGAGGGAGTCTTGTTTTTATTTTCACACAAAACTCAAAAATGTAGGAACACCCAAGTTTGTAAAAAAATCCACATGACCAGCCAGGATCGGCACACGTCGAGTGTACTAGGTACTGTCTTGTCAAGTGAAAAACATGTCAAGCTAAAACCTAGCGAAATCGTTCGCGATCCGTTTAGACACTCAGTTAGAACTGAACTGTGGTTCCGTGCCCCACACGGACCAATTGTATGTACGATTGAAGGGAGCTTTCCTGTGCTTGCGGAGGACGAACATGCAACGCAGAACTTCCCTACCCTTTCTAACGTAACGCAGAGGCTGAAAGGCAGAACTAGCATCAGCGCCGCACCGCTGGCAAAACCACCCATCCAGCGCGCGCAACTTTTCCCTTCCAATTGACATTTCTGTTTCATGGAAGTGCTTTTCCCCCCACTCTGACTACCTGTTATGACA
This sequence comes from Lepidurus arcticus, assembly GCA_003724045.1. NCBI lineage: Eukaryota > Metazoa > Arthropoda > Branchiopoda > Notostraca > Triopsidae > Lepidurus > Lepidurus arcticus. The sequence continues at coordinate 48,590 of RJJA01000331.1, forward strand.
CCTTTTAAAGACGACATGTATAACTATCCGGAACCACGAAATACAACAAAGAAACGTGATCTGTTAACTGCAGCACAAGGTGGTCCAATTTACCCTAAAAATTTGCGGCAAAGTATCAAAAGGAGCACGCAAGTACGTACCGAACACGAGAATAGCCACTACGGCACAGCTATCTCAACAACGCGGCCTCAAATTGATAGTGCCGTGATGCTGTCAATTATTTCATGTTTCATGTCATTGTGGATTATACAGTACATACAGTACACGTACATAGACCTGGCAAGCTCGCAACTTTTCTGCCTTCTACTCCGGTTGCCTTGCGTGCTAAAAGAGATTTTTTAGCAACCGCTTGATCAGCACCGGCTGCCTTTTGTATAAAGTTCGAAATTCTTGAAAACTTTATTTTTATTTTTTAAATCACGCCAACTGCAGGCTAGTACGAACCAATAAGGGATTTTTCCCTCTAAAAGAAATTAAAATAAAATAAGTGTCGTTGCTTGAAAAGTTCCGACTTCTTGAAAAATGCCACGAAGCCGTTTGGGAAAGGTCCATTCGAAACGAGCCTCATGAAGAATGGAAAAAAAGCTTCTTTGCTGGCTATACAATATGTAATCCTCCTTCCTCCCTCCAAAGTGGCATTAATATGTGCGTTGACAACAACTCATGAGTTCGTTCACGCAGGACAAAAGAAGTACGGACGACCACAACCCCGCACTACAACTTTGTATGTCTCTGTGTGTTCGTTCCCCGCTGTTAATAAAAAAATCGACGTTTTGGAAACGAGAAACAGTAACGCAATGGGTTCCCAATATGACGTCGAAATAGGAAACTCTGTATTCGCTTGCTATTTCCAACGTCCGTTCTTCTTTCTCTCGTGTGGGCATAAAATGCCAAGCCAGTATGGGAATGAACATGAAGCAGATTACAGAGGGAAAGGGACACTTGATCCCATGTGGCTCTTCGTTCCACACTAAAGCGACATAACAGGTGATAAGATAACACAACGTCCCGCAATTATCTCTCAGACCCCAATCTTCCTCCCTGTAGGAGCTGCTTGAGTAGCGGCAACACACGCAACGGCAGACGTGCGGGACATTCTCGAGGGTCGTAACTTTTAACTTGATTTCATTTCCAACGACGAAAACGTCTAGACCTCAATCCCGGGAACCGAATATTATTTGTTTTTTATTAAGAAGACATTATCCTGATCGTAAAACCCCTTGTGTGAGTTTGTTCTCCATCCACAGCGCTTCTGCTCTAATGCAAATAACACCCCCCCTTTCCCTTCTCACAACTCCATTCTCGGCGCTGACATGGACTAAAAATAAATCCTCTCGCCCTCCCCTTTTTACACTGAGCTAATGCAGCGAACTAACAAACCAACGCATCGTCATAGTCAACCTAGTGTTTCCTGCCCGCTTATTTACTGTTCACGGGCACTGGCGTCTGCCAGCCATTCACGCAGAAACTGTCAGGAGAAGTTACGGAGACCCACAGAGCTAATACTTGCAGGCATTCCGCACACTTTTACAAGGTTGCGTAATCCTTACCCCGGGGAACTAGGAAGTTTAAAACCGTTTTTTTCTTGAAAGTTTCCGCTCCTTTTCCAAAATTTCCCAATTTTTCAACATTTCCCATTTTCAAATTGTATATGTTTCCTTACTTTTTTCCGACATTTAAATTTTTTTCGAAGAGGGGGGGCTTTCTCAGCGAGGAACCAAAATTAATTTCTTTTCATTGGGAGGATTGGCAACAACCGTGAAAATGACACCTAAAAATGCGCCAGCGTTTTCTCTGTTCGTCAGATTCTCCTTGCAATCCGTGGGTCGAGTAACGCTATTATTGCACGGTTCAGGAACAATGCCTACTACGAAGCCAAAATCTGCTTCGAAGGTGAAAGCTGAGACTGCCAAAATTCCAAATTCATATGGGGCAACTGAACTCACTTGGAGTTGGGAGATCCATCCGAAAGACAAGTTAGACCATTTCGAACGTTTTTGACGTGGTAGTGCAGGCTCCTCCCACAGCACCGACCCTTTTGATTACATCGAACTTTTGTCAACTTCTCAGGGAATGAGGCGGAACTTGGCACAGAAAGTAACAGCCAATTTTGAACAAGAAAGGGGGAAGAGGGATAAGAAATCGCTTGGAGGTGAAGGAAATTCACGTGGCCAATCTTCGTGCTCTTTGCCAAGAGACCCCCTTTCCCCTCGCTTAATATATTATATGTCCTTGCTGCGGTTGGAACAAAGACGCACCGAGATGGATCCCATATAGGAGGACCGTTATCGACCAGTTTGTCCGTGTGTCCTCTGTAAAAGGGGTCGCCTCCGTGCTTTATCTCCCTGGAGATGATTTGGTGGGTGTTCTCAGACATGTCTTCATCTATCTATTCATACTAGAGCGTGTGCTTTGCCGGGCTTTTCCGTGCCCTGACGACGACAATCCCCTTTATACCCAGCAATACCTGAAAATCACGCTCCTCGCCGGTTTCTAGCTACCCAGTGTCTTTGTGTTTGCGCCCTTTCGCCGGAATTGGTCGAATCGTCGGTGCTTGTTTAATAAACTACTTCATTTGTCTCTTGCAGCTTCAGAGCAAAAGTCCTCATATCACATGTGCGCAAAAACAAGTCCTAACCCGATCCTTCACTTGTTGACACCTTACAGGGGCACACTGCGGCAAAAACTGGCCTTATGGCGTCGTGAGATTACGGCGCAAATAAGAATCCGTACTATATTCCCATGTTGTCCCCAGACCACACATGCTCCCCTCACAAGTCTTAATTAAGGATGAGGGAAATGCAATTCTCCACCAACCAGTCAACAAAAGAGTCGAGAAAAGGATGGAGCCGAAGCAAACAAGTGTGCGTTGTGGACTAGGCCCTATCTAACGCCAAAAAAAAAAAAACATTTCCCGGGTCTGTTCAACCTACACGATGAAGCCTGGACCACCCTTCCCCCCAAAAAATAAATAACAATTTAGAAAATAATGTGGTTTCGCTCTTAAATCCTGAGCGGAAACGAGAAAAAAAAGTGTAGGGGGAGATCATTTGAATACCAAACGTTTGGGTGCAATGTTCTCGAGCTGATTGCGGATGAACGAGATTTTATACACGTTGAGAGACACATTAATACATTTCATATACGCAGATGAGTGTAAAGGGAAATGACCATTTCCGGGAATACAGGTCGCTTCTCATCGTCGTTCGTGTCAACCCAGTATGAACACACATTCCGACTACACACAAACCACTCCAGTCTACTTCCTGACTAGCACATTGACATGCTCGGGAAATTTCCGGGCGACCAAAACTCCCTTTCTAACCTATTACACTGAGGTACGCTCTCTCTCTCTCTTCTCTCCGTCTTTCATCAACCATATCAAGAGTTAAGTAATACAGCTTCCCTTACAGCAAGGTTCAACTTAAGTTCCGAGTTTTTGGGGCCGATAAACTCGGCTCTTCCTCAACCGATACTATATTTCCAAACAAAAAGATAGAATGTGACGTCGAGGGGAGTTGTCCTTTCGGTTCACCTTGCGGACGTTGGAACTTGTCCAGCACTTCGTATTTGCATACACATTTTGAAACAAATAGAAACCTATGACATAAATGGGTCCCGGAAACTCCGAACTCCCTTTCCAAAAACCTACCGCGGCTCTTCGCCATGGCAAAGGGGTCATCTACACCACTTTGGCGACTTTCCTAGTCAGACACTATTAGGCCGCTCATGTTTTTACAAGGTTAACGCCACTGTATAAAGGTTTACACAGTATGGTAACAGGGGTATCCTTCCCATGTTAAAGTTTTCTGACAAATCTCTCGGTCCCAAGAGGATGTGAGGGTACGAAGGCTTATATGGGGGATGGATTCCCAGACTATGCCCATGTACCCCCATGTAGGCATTCCTAATCTACTAGAAAAAGGGTTCGAGAAGAGAACAAAACATTCCCAAAACGGGGGACTGGTGACCTTTCTCTCGGGTACTCTAGGGAGTTTTGGACTGCCGTAAGGCCCGACCTGCATTGCGCTTTGTAAACCGTCGTTTTGAACTGCACTGGAAGGTTTGCGAATGTACCCACCCTTTCGTTTTCTGGCCTATTACCTGAATATTACTCTGGGGACCGAGAAGGTCGTCAGAAAAGCTGCTCTTTTAACCGAATAAACACACGAAAATACAAGTAAATCGATGAGTTTAATACAAGCCACAATGAAAACCAAGGAGAACAATATCTTTGAATAGTTCTATAAAAAAAAATCGACTCGGGGGGCCTTGTTGGTCCATCCCTCTATTACGAAATATACTATAACTCCCAGCAAGGCATTCATCTCATCTTGCCGGACAAGGGCGAGAGATAAGGTTGGGGACAGCCAATTTACCCTTGTCAAGCCTATATAATAACGTCAAAAAGGGGGCGTTGTTAGGGCCACACACACGAACGCGTCGTATCTCCGCCTTGCTGTGCAAGTTCCGTTCCCTCAACCCTCCACATACGCCTAATTTCAACAAACTAGTTCTTAATTACTGACACTCAAGTGACACACACATAAAAAATGACTTCCGGATAAAGGGTATTAGGTATTCTCATCCTACATCCCAAACTAAAACCGCGAAGTACCATAATGCCAGTTAATTCGAGTCTAATTTTGGAAAATTATTGCCGTGGTATTCAAAATTGAAACACTTGCTTAGTATAGGAAAATTTAATTTAGTTAACCAAATTCTATAGTGTTCTAAAATTCTAAAAATGTTAAAAAGGTACAAACCACCCGCCCTTACGTTTAAATAATGTAAAGAAGGGTGTACAGTAGCGACGAGCCATTTTTAGGCCTTGATGCTCAATAGGAATCGATTAATCGATTAACCGGCTACAATTAATCGATTAATTCCTAACTTAACGGCCGCTTCCCTCTGTAAAAATCATTTAAATCTTATTTGTCATAAGTTTGAACTTCTCTTTTACATGTAGTTAATCTATTTCTTGTTCGTCGCCATTTTCTATAACTACACGTCTAAAACACACGGCGCCCTTGAAGCCTACTCCTACGCTGGTACGGTACTCAACACGAGATCCCTTATAATTGATTAGATGATTCCACAAAACGTCTGATTCCAATAACCAGTGCTCACAATAAGCGGTATCTACTGTATTTTATTGGCATAACCGGTACCAGAACATTTCATTGTAAAATTGCGAAGATTTTTGTTCCAAGGACCCCATTCACCACGGTTTACCCTCGCGTTAACGGTTTTTCAATGGCCTCAACTTATTTGTCAACTCCCCATTGCCTGGTTTTAGTACATAATTACTAATTCATTGCCGGTTTTTTAGCCCTTCCCAACCAAATGCATAGAGAACACTAGTTTAACTGACAGCCAGAGTGCTCTGCGTCGAGCCATAAAGGTCGGTCGTCTCTCCGTGACTGGGAATAGTATAGGCTACCGTGCGGCTATGCCCATTCCCGGATCGTTTTATAATGCAATTTGTCTACTTCTCGGTAACAGCGACACTGCACGCAAGAACCTTGTCTTAGCCTGACCCCAAGGACCCACTCTATAAACTCACACTTGATATATTCCATGTGACTTACCCCTATATACCTGTTCTGATGCATCCCATAAAGCGGGGGTGTACAAAACCCCGTAATTTTCGTGCAAGAACAGAGGGCGCAAAAAAGGGGCATGAGGGCGACAGTGGTCGCGTGTACTGTGTCCTATTTGCCTTAATAAGTCGTCAAATTCTAATTTTAGGTTCGCTGCTCTACACAACTTCAGCACTCTCACGCAGGAAAAAAATGCTACTCCGGGAGGCGGGGCAACAATTAAAACGGACACGGTGTCAAAAGTAGCGTGATCTGTGTCTTGTGCTTCTCGTCCAAGTCGTTTAGACTTAATATTTAGTCCCTGTCTTGTGGGTTAACGAAGAAGACCGAGACGAAAGACGGAAGGGGGTGGGGGTGGAGAGTTGCCAAGACATCACTATCACATGTGCATACACTCAAATATTGTACCCCGTTGCTCTTCACTTGGGCTCAAAAGATGCGAAGGGCGACAAATTTAAGCCGAAAGATAGAAACCGGTGATGGGACCGATCCAAGTTCCCGAGTCGTTAGCGAAGAATGTGAATAGAGTTCCGGGATCTACATCAGTTAGAGCTACCGACTCAACTTGACGTTTGTGGATCCAAGGAAAAACTAAAAATAACCAAATATCGCGCGAAGTCAATAATTTCGACCTAGTCTTCAAACCCATGAAACAAGTTTGGTCATGCCGGACGTAGTCTTATCGTTCAAACAAACGCATAAAGAGTTCTGGAACTCTAAAGCTGGCTTTACACTGGCCTGTCGGCGTGTCGAAAAACGCGACAGACGACAGACACCCACGAAAAAATCTGTGATTGGCGGAACCGCTTCTATCGCTTAAGCTGGCTTTACACTAGCCTATCGGCGTGTCGAAACACGCGACAGACGACAGACAGCCACGAAAAAAGCCTATTCTGTGTATTCCGCTTCTGTCGCTTATGTGCCGACACCAAAAGTAGAGCAGCGCTCAACTCCGTCTGTCGTCAGTCTGTCCGACTGTTGCTACTGGGTTTTCTGCTTTTTTCCGTGGATGTCTGTCGTCTGTCGCGTGTTTCGACACACCGACAGGCCAATGTAAAGCCAGCTGAACTGAAAAGGAAACAAATAAAAGCAATAAAAAGGGAAAGTTCCTTCGCAGACAAATCTAAGTTTCAGAACCCGCATAGGAGCAACTTGCTCGTTAGTCTTTGCGTTGTTGCCTTGGTAATCAAAACGAACCAAGTTTGGTCAGCCACCGTGTGTCTAGTGTATACCTAAACTTTGACAGGCACGCAATGATGACGGAACTTGGACTTGACAAAAATCAATAGTTCGACTAAAAAGAAAACAAGGAAATTTGCGTTCTGAAGGGACCTTTCCAACGGGATCGCAAGAAAAGAAAATGACGTGAATTTATTGAAGAGGACCACGAATGAAAATCGGTCGATTTTTGTGTGTTCTTTCTGGGGAAACAAGCGACACTTTTCAGACAGTTTCCTTTCCTTGTGTGCTAGAAAGGGCGGACATCCCTTTCTTTCCTCAAAATGCTCCAATATGTTGCTCGTTCCTTTCAACGCATATTCAAAATTCACGAAGGCATGAGGACCTCCCCATTCGCGAGCCTTCATACAAGGGAAAAAGACCTGCACTTCAGCCAGTAAAGTTCACGGAGTATAACCATTACCGTTTCACAAATTGCTAATATCTCCACAAGCTTAACATATTCATAAACCGTCATTGTTGCCTGCAAATTTTCCCTACGACGTTACGTCAGCTCCTGTCAGGGCCTTTCTAATTGGTTTCGTAAGGTTCTTACAGTTTTCAAAGGTTCCTAGTTTGGGTTTTTACCGTCGAAAAGCAGTAAATAAATGAAAGGGAGGACTCATATTTACCCTGAAATCCAGTAATCGTTAGGTTCGGGCACCTCCACAGTCACAGGACACGACGGATGAGCAACACTTGTCCACAGCATATACAAAACACCTGCCAAAGAAAAGGAAAAAAACAACAACTCATTAGTCAGAGTTTTTCTCAACTGTCTCAGGGTTTTTCTCATAAAAAAAATAGAAAAAACTGGGAAATTCTCGCATTCCTGTCCGTGCCAGTGAAAACACGGAACTGAATGGAGGATGAGCCAACCCAGTTTATTGAGTGAATCAAGTCTCATCTCAAGTTTAAATGTTGCCAAGACACAAGGCAGATTCGCTCAACCAAAACGTCGCTGAAAAAAATCCGATTTCGGAACGAGCCGCTTAAGCACTGTTCTCAGCTTTTCCCATAACTTTGAACCCAAAAGTTCTCTTTTACTGGGGCGTGCAGAGCTGGCGGTGGCGGTTCTGTGCTCATAAGGGCCCTCATAAAATGTGCATGTGAAGGTAGGCAGAAAATGAAGCGCCAGATTGACAAGCTTTCTTTTCTCTCAGCCAAAGAGACTCTTCAGGTCATCAAGATTTTCAAGGATATCAAAGGAAAGTAGTCCGAAACCAAGTTTTTAACAACTTGAACCAACTAAAACCTTAAAGAACAAGGCAAAGGAATAACCAGTAACCGTTCAACTCCACTGAAATAAAAAAATATAAATAAATCTAAACTCCGGCTCCAATTGTACATTTGGGCAAGTGTACTTTTCCCCCGAGTTTTGCCGACTTTACGGAATCCTTTCTAATGGAAACAACACATGTACACCCGTATCCCAGGGCTTCCCTACGTCGTGTTTACAGGTCTAAGGTCACAGCAAGGTTAATTTATCGAGCGTAGCGAAGGAAAAAATTGGAAGCACTAACGTCTTGCCTTACGATAACAATTGCGACAGGAAAAACATACAGTAGAGAGCGAGAGAGAGAGAGACCAACGCCATTACATTGAGGTCGGACTGAAGCTCTTACTTCTTTGGCCCGTAAGTCGAGAACCGGGTTGCAGTATAGCAGGATTATCGATCGTGCCAATGTCGACGGCCTTAGCCCACAACATAGCTTATATTCTACACGTTCGTCCTCCACACAAAAAAGTAATGCATACAGAACACCGAGAGCAAGGACACTAGCTACACTATTAGAAAAAAAATTCAAGGGGTCGTTGCGTAAACAAAAAGAGCCCCCACAAAACTAAAAAAAAACTGGTGACACATTGGCAAGTACAGTAAACGTCTTTAAAAATATTGGTAATACCCAACAGTGGAACACCTAGTACCTAAACAAAGGCCTACACTAACTCCCAAACAACGTCTGATGGCCACAGAATTCAAACCTGACCTAACGAGTGTGACTATAGTGATATCTCGTTTCAACGCAACTCGGGTTTTCCGCTTTTGTGCATCACGTGCTTCGAAACAGAGGCGAAATGAAAGGCATTATATAGACGGCTCTAAATTAGGACCCGCAACTGACACATGATGAGGAAGGGTCCTTGGCTGGGGCTGAGCGTCTCAAGCAAAGTATGATGGGATGCTGCATAGAGCGGCGTTGAGATATTATACCCCTCATACACATAGAATCTTAGCGTTGCAGCTCTGCTCGGAAGGTTTAGGGAAGCACTCATTACGACCTGGTTGCCTTTCCCCTTTCCCCCCCGTGTGGCGTCTCATTAAGAGGAAATGCAAAGCACAGCAGCGTACAGTAGCCGCCAGCATCCTCATCTTCCAAGCTTTTCCGACATCCAGAAGTAGTAGAGTATCCCTCCTTTCCATTCGAGAAGCCCTTAAAGGGTTTCCTGTCCCCATAATTCTCCTCGGTATATACGTTTCAACTAACGCGAGCACTGACTCAGATCTTTTAATTAGCTAATCAATGGCAATGAGCGTACTCTAAGTCAAGGAGTAAGTACACCTATCCCCTAAACTGGGTGCTTTTTGACAATCTGACTTGCAATGTAAGGTATGGAAACCCAGCAATGAACTCGGGGGTCCTTTTGCACCTCTCCGGTAGATCCCCACCAGACGTGCTCTGCATTCGCTTGCGACTGCCAGTTAGCGTACCTAACAAACCAGCACAAGTCGGTTAGGGCTCACCACTTCCTGCATTATTGCCAACGCAAGACACCACGCTACCGGATTCCAGAAGAGTTTCGAAAAGGAATTACATTGTCTTGGCCCCTCTGGTGTTTATGTGTTTTGGTCATTAACAAAGCACACGTAAGACGTGACCTTATACGATTATTCTCAGGCAGGGCTAACGCATAGGCTTATGGAGATCACCGCACTGTTTCACCCTCCATCCAATTTATTCTCGCCTTGTATTTGCACCTGGTCTTGCAACCCACTTAACCGTCGTCCCGAACCCCGAAATGCAACACGCTTGGATGGGAACTATATTGTTAACAACAGCAAAGTCCATGGAAACGCGTTTGGAATGGCGTCGAGCGTATCAAAAAATAATAATGCAAAAAAAGAAAACACCTGTTCCCAGAGGGGTGGAGTTGCGGTGTCAGATGCTCTGGATATACAACACGAGTCTGGTTATTCATTCCAACACCGTTTAACTACATAACCCATGAAATAAGAATAGAAATAAGAATTTCAGACAATTTACGCCCCATAAAGGGAAGCACACTGTACACAATACATGTACAAAACACAGTGATCTACATAGACCAAGAGAGTGTATATAAAGTAGCTTTTTCTCTCCTTTCAATGCCCCAAGTGACAACACGCGTTTTTCAGCACTGCCGTTTTTTTCGAAATTTTTCAAATTTTTTCTCTCGAAATGTCAAAATGCTCGACTGGCGACTTATAAAGTATCTTACTTAGTCTTCTTATTTGGGATAGAATTTGACTCGTGCCAGGATTACTAGACGGGCAATTATGACCAGGGGCTACAAGCTAAACTTAAAAGTGTGCGTCTATCATGGCAAACACAAACATACAGACATTTTGGAAAAGCGAGGGAGGAAAACAGACCCCACATGGGAACCATATGCGCAGTTGCACACCAGCACAAGTATATATACTATCTTACTATGCAGACCTAACATGAAGGTCTTTTGGAATATCTCGGCGTTTTTACCCTCGTGACAATTAACGACCGTTATAGACACTAAACGGCTTTAAACAGTACGTGGACTGAAAAGCATCCCCTCTTGTGTCTTACATGTAAGGAAATTGTTCGCTGCTGTCATTCAAGCCGTGCTAAACGCGTCACTGCACTGATCGAAAGGCATCTAAACGTAGCAAAGCTTGCTGTTTTGCACTCATCTAGACATGAAAGCCTATCGAGTAATATTGCACTATCTGCCAGCCATCGCGTTTACTAACGATGCTTGAACGACGCTTCCAAGATTTATGAAAAGTAATGTAAGCACTTTTTGACTTCTGAGCTTGTTCTTTAGCGTCTTGTTCATCGCGTACATTGTACGAAACAAAAGAGAGAAAAACGTAAACAAAGAAAAAATAATAAATAAGGCCCAGAACAATGGAAGCCGCCACGGCAGTCGCCCTTTAAATGATCGTCTAAAAGAACCCAGTTTGCTCCAAAAGTGTTTTTTTATATCCATTTGCAAACAGCATTATAACGCTTGACATTGCTAGAAAGGAATTCCCCAGCAGCCAACATTTCTCCAAGTAAAAGAGGTACAGAAACGGAGTGTAATTTGAAAAGGGGAAAAAACAGATTATGCAGCCAAATCTCATGAAATGAGGTTGGTCTCGAGAACAGCAATAGCCAGGAATCTACAACTTCATAAACCTCAACGTCCATAAGGTTAGACGACATTCAACGAAGCAAGTTGAACCAATAACATTTACGCCAATTTCTGACTTGAACTGAAAGTCTCTGACTCCTGTTGAAATAAGGTCACAGTGAAAGGACCGGTATAAACTCGGATTCTAATTCAAGAATTCATGGTCGGCGTTTGGCTATTGAGGGGAACGAATGTAAATTTGAGCAGTGACGAAGACATTTACAAAAAAACAGCCGGATTTATAGAGGCTTCATTTAGATGGAAGCTGCGTGAGTGCATGTACGTAAGCTGTGTACCCCGCCACACCAACCTCTGCAACGTTCCAAAGAGTAAGTTGGGTCATAAAGTCTCGTTTAACTGGGAGCCTAGGGAACTTTTAAGCCGGCAACCTACGTTGCCCACGAGAGCCATCCATTAAGAAGCGTGATTGCGAGAAATGTCCTATTCTATTTTCCCTACAACGTAGATACGTTGACTTGAGCGAGCCAAGTAAATGCTTACTTGGGTTTTCTTCCATGGCAGCGCTACATAAACTGGCTGATTACAGGAAAGCGATTTCCACGTCAACAAGTTTTTGTTTTCCTTGCCTTATTCGCCTCTCTTTTACTCTTACGTCTAGTTAACGGGGGAAAACCCCTAAAAAGCTTCGCTTCACTATACCTTCTCGCTTTTCTCTTTCAGATTTGACGATAAGCATATTTAAGAGTTAGTGTGAAACAACCGCACGGAAATCCGAAACCTGGTACGTTCTCTGAACCCCAAACACAACACGGCCATACAAACACACTCAACTCTCTCACACACGGGAAACATTATCCATTACAATAGGATACCTGCCTCTCTCCGCTCTCCCACCCTCCCTGTTTTCGGCTCTGCGTGATTAAATTTCTTGCCATTGCTTGAGCTAAAAAGATTTTAGTTGGTATACTTGGTCTCGTGAGATAATGAACTGCACTTGATGCTCTTCAGCGGCATTTACCATCAACTAACCATGTTTTGATGTGTATGTCCCTCTTTGAGAAGTTGGCTTAATTGGATATTTCTGGATACAATACGTGAGGGGAAAACATGGCGAAAGAAGCCAGGTTGTCTACTGCATGTGCAAACGAGTGTGTGTGTATGTACGCCAAGCGATTTGAGTCCCCCACGTCATTCCTATTTTCATTTCCTGCCTTTCCGAAGCCAAGTTTTCTGGCCCACGCTCGCTACTCGGATAACTAAATAGTAGAGATGTATATGCCCTTAGGCCACTTTCTTAGCAATACCGAGCTCGAGTGATTGGCAATTATGCGGTAATTCTCATCGCAGTCTCGACCTAAACACGAAAAAAGTCGCCCATCCAGGTTAGAAACGAATGTTTACTATAGAAAATTCACCAATGGCAGGTTTAACCGGTGATTTTTTCCATTGGTCCAATACAATCACGTCAACCTGGCTCATCCTTGAATGCTTGATAGGTCCCAAAACCCACGTTTCACTGGTAGCCTATGTATCTTGCACGAGAAGGGTCAATTCCCTATTCTTTACGTGTTTTTTTGACTAAGCAAAGGATGCTGCGCATGTCAGGGATTTGGGAGCAAGAAAGTTTAGCCTAATACCTTACAAAGAGTCGATTAAATCAATATTTTTTTTTACCTTGAAGGACTAAATTGACGACGACGACAAACAAAACGACCACAACAGGACAAGCCTTGGCACGGCCCAAGCACGTAGACGACACGACGGCGAGCACGAGACTGGCACTGGCGCCCCTTTTGGGAGAGGCGCGAAGGCGGCCCCGAGCCGAGTTGAGAGAAACCGTGGCAGAAATACGAAAAGAGCGATACCGGCAATCCGCGCCAGCATCGTATCTTCCCCAACACGCCCATCCTACCCCGGGGCTTGGAGAATAAGAAAAATTGGAAGAAAGTGTGCAGCACTTTCGAAAAGCAAAAATGGGCATGCACATGCTTGGAGATGATTATTAAAAAAATGTCCTAATTAACGAAACGATGAAAAGTTAAAAAGAGTTGGGCTAAAATACTTCTTCAGTCTAAAGAGCGCTACAATTATGTTTGAATGATTTGAATTGATTTGCACTGGATCGAGGAAGAAAAGGAACATAAAGGGACAAATCAATTTCAAGGCTTGTTAACCTTTTCAGACCTTTTCAGATTGAGTCAAACATGCCCCTGACATCCTGAATGCTTCCGCTTTGCTAGAATAAGCAAAGCAAAGCAGAGACTGTGACAAAGAAGGGGGGAAGAATAAAAAGCACAGGGACTTGTTGAAAAAAAAACGGTAAACAGTTGAAGCTTCCGAGGACTCTCGTAAGAGTGTAAACTGTCAACTAATTAGTTAAAGTGAGCTGCACACGTTGGCAAGGAAACGTGAACCGTAACAATCAACTTGGTTCCACGCTCTCTTAGCAAAATTCGCAGCAGCAGCCCCTTGCGATTTGGACAGCAAAATCAATTGCGTTTTCTCCGAGCACTGGAATGAAAGCTACTCTATATTAATGAATTGGTTCTGAGCGAAGGAAAGTAAAGGGCATTATCAATGTAAGCTTCCCCGTAAACTTTATGTGCCAACCATTCGTTGTTGAGTATTCTATGCCACTACCCACAACATACGGGTGACCCACGTTTGGTGGTTCACACCCCTTATCAATATGTTAAGAATCAAGTCTATAGAGTATTGACAACAGGCAAAAGCTGCACCCGGCCGGACCTGCAAGTCGTTAATATTGTAAAAATGCTCCCTAACGTTCCCTGCCACTATGCTGGTTTTGTTGCTATACTTACAAACAAGGGCGTTTGGGAACTGCACGCTACAAAAAGTCGAAAAGACTTTGGCTTATCATAGCAAGACTTTTCCTTGGCCTAGGGGAGAAAAATCAATAAAACAAAACTTCCCTGAACCTGGAAACTTTGCGATCCAAGAACGGATTAAACTTGGCTAAACAATGGAGAAACACGGAGTTTTTATAAGAAATCAACCAGACTCAAAAGGTCTCAAAGTCATCTTAGCATGCGATAAGTCTTAGCAAGAGTCTTAGCGTACCCAAAGGGCGTATTTACCTAAACTTGATCGCACGCGGATCGGGGAAACGTTTGCAAACACTAGGGATGTTCCTGTTACCGCTTCCCGTCACACAGGTTCGGCTTGACCGCAACAAGACGTCGCTCGCATTTCGCTTGCAGCTACGCTAACATGTGGCGGAAGACGAAGAAGGAATACAGAATGTCTCTAAACAAGTCATATATTTATGAAACTGTACCCTGTACAATGTATGAATACCATACAAAAGTGTGAAATGATTTAAAAGTGGAAACCCTAAGAATAAGCACTTGTACATGGGTAAACATATAAGCAAAATCGAATTCAAAATGTTTTCGTTATTTTTCATCACGTTTCCTTTCTTATCAAACCACTACTTTATCACAGATTAACAGGACGACGGTCACGGCCATGCTTGGAAAAACTGCTGAAAAATAATGCTAAAGCTTTATATTCAAGCATTGCAGTAGCGCGCTTTTTGTTCTCCTTATTCTGATAAAACTCGTAACACAATACTGTATACTCTAAACATGTAGAAAATATAAATAACCTATTGTCATCACATTATCTATGTATAAGCCACTTATCTTCCTGTAGCATGCAGTGGACTTCAAAATGACTAATTACCTCTAGCTCTTCTTCGCCACAAAGCTATCCAGCTTAATTTGCTTAGGGAATGAGGAAGGAATTTTACCCTGGCTTTTCTTATGCTTACTCGAGCTGGAACCGGTACTCGGCTGGGTTGATGAATACTTATTGATATTCTTCGTGGCACACGCTAGGGAAGGCGTCTTCAGTTCGGGAGCTGCTGGTTCTGTTTTTTGCCATCGTTTTAAAAGAGGTTCGTTCAAACATTCATCAAGATGTTGGTTCAAAGCAGCTTCGCCTAGGCAGGTTTGCCATTTTCCGCACACGGGGCAACGAAGAGTATCTGATGTGGATGGCAACGCCAAATCGCAGTCGAAATCCGCAATCGAACTGACAGGTATTAATGCACTACTCAGCTTTGGAGCTTCCAAGTGAGTGACGCTGTCTTTATCGCTAGAAGCTAAGCCTAAGCATTGGTCCAAGTGGTCGTTAAATGCTTCCAAGTTTTCTGCGGTGACATTATTACACACGGGACATTGATACCCCTGCTGTCTGACATCCACTTCTGTCTTCGATTCCACACTCTGACGAGAAGAAGGAAACGTTTCTATGGGAAATCTGAGTCGTTTGTTTTGGCTGAGCATTTCTTCCAAGGTTTTTTGCCGCTTACCCGAACCGCCCCACACGGCTTGCTCGGGACACAAATTGGACATTCGGACTCCCAAAAGTCTTAGCGTCAAAGGGCCAGGCTTCTGCGAATGGATTTCGGCCAGTAAAATACGATGAGCTGTCTGAGCAATGGTCTTGGCATCATTAGTATACTCGAGGAGATTTTGCACGCGGGTTTTCACGTCAAAAGCGTCTGTCTTTAACTTGAGCGTCACTGCTCTTCCTAGAAGACCTTTCCGCTTTAGATCTGCTGCTAAATCTTGACTGAGATCACTAGAAATTTGCAACAACTTGGCTGGATCGCTTTGAGCAGCGAAAGTCGTTTCACTACTTACAGATTTCCTGTCCCTTTCAGTGCACGTGCCCAATTCGGTTCCCCCTAATCCTAAAGCTATGTGTAAAAAGTGTTCATAGCTGACTTCTGAAAATAGTAAGCCCAGGACATCACGTTTGATCCACAAATCTTGGCAGTGAACAACCCCCAAAGAGCCCAACAATTGCTCAGTGACATTGCCAATTCCACAAACTTTCCGAATGGGCAGTTTGGCGACGAAATCCCTAATAGACTGAATATCGCTCAAGAGAAGAAACTGGCCATTGGGTTTGTTTTTATCCGAGCACACTTTTGCGAGCATGGTATTGGCAGCGATGCCAGCACTAGCTGTGAGTTGCGTTTTTTCAAAAATTTTACGACGCATCTCCTCCACCGTTTCCGAAGCCGTAACTTGTGGAGATGACTGCTGTGCCGTTTGCAAATAACGCGTTATATTCAAGTAGGCTTCGTCCAACGACATGGCAGAGAAGTTAGGATCATACTCTGCAAACACGGTTTGGATTTCCTGGGCAACTCTGGTGTACTTGTCAAAGTTGGGGGCTACGATGACAAGATGGGGACAAAGCTTTTTGCCAATAAAACCGGGCATAGCCGCTCTGACTCCAAACCGCCTGGCTAAGTAATTCGAAGTGCTTAGCATCCCCAAACCTCCAACAGCCATTGGTTTATCTCTGCAAATTTTCAAGAGATTAGTTTTTTTCGAGGGAAAAAAGTCTCAAACTTGTTTACATAAGGTCAGGATTATCGCGCATTTCCACGGCAGCATAAAAAGCATCCATATCAACATGAACTATGGTCTGGGTTAAATCCCGTGAAAGTTCTAGCTGAGCGGCCAGACTATCCATCTAGAACAAAAAGAAAATAGGTTGCGCGGTGATATCATAGGGATGATGATCGAATACTTTTTTCTTTGAAACGCTTAACTGCTCTTCTGAAAACGTAGCAAGCTTGGCTTGCAGTTCGGAAATTTTGGCATTAATGCGGTCTTGGGACTTCAACTTGTGTTGGTAGAATTTGGACCCTTGGGATGCTTCTTTAATGATCTGATTGATCTTGTCGGTATCCAAGCTTTGCATCCCAGCTTTATTATCGTTTAGCTTCATTATAGATAACTCCATGGTACTTTTTTAGGTTACGTTACAGTCTATCAAGTTACATGTCCAGCTGCGCGATCTTAAAGAAAGATTTAAACATTTAACTTTTAAGTTAACAAAATCAGCAGTCCGACCTGTAATGTAAGCAAATAAATAAATACCAACACAAGTACTATTGTAATTACATAGTCGATACAATTCTACATTCCAAGGAACCTCCTTGATAAACATTTAATGCGGAATTAATGCTTTAGTTTATTATAATTTAACTTTACCAATTTGTAAGCTGAGGCTGAGCCGAACCATTCACATTCCGTTGTTTTTGTTCTACATGCGCCAATTTAGCCGAAAAAGTAACACAGAGAGCCATCTACAAGCAACATTACGTACTTTCTAAACATTTAGAATCCTACACTGAAGCGTAGCTTTAGCTGTATGGTTTTTGGTCTGCATATGCTCGTGCTTATCAGGATTGGAAGGAGGAATGTCGTTGCCCATAACCAGGGCCGCCCAGAGTGGGGGGGGGGGGCGATTTGTCCCGGGCCCCGGCTGTTTGGGGGCCCCACCCAGGATTTTTTTTTGTACACAAAAAACTGCTCAATACTTTTTTTTACATATTGTGTACAGAGGAAGTACTTAGCGCAACAAAAGTACTCCATCGTTAATCTTCAGATTGACTTGATCGAAGCATCTGAACAAGCTGCAGCAGGAATAGGTGTTTTAAAAATTATGCGAGCTGACG